>JANHGB010006783.1:0-58948 GCA_026283785.1 Coracopsis vasa
ATGTTGGACAGAGCCTTGGGTGACATGGTTTAGTGTGAGGTGTTCCTGCCCATGGCAGGGTGGCTGGAACTTGATGATCTTAAGGTCCTTTCCAACCCTAATTATTCTATGATTCTATGATTCTGGGTGGAGGATGAAGGAAGAAGAATGAAAATCTATCTAGCTTAGATTTATACAGTACTTTGGGCTGTACATGGTGGAGTTGAGGTATTTTGACTGTGTTCTGTGTTGGTTTCCTGTGGTGCACTCTCAGCCAGTCCAGGCTTGGTCTATCACACCAGCTGCTTTACAAATACATGATAGACCACTCACAGCACAAAGAAAAAAAATTACCCATCAGCATCTCCATCTTGGAGCAGGGGAGCTGAGGTAGCAAGAGATTAAGTGAAAGTCTGACACCATGACAGAAATTTTTGGCAGTACTGTCAGCGGGATTCATATCTCCTCTGTCCTAGCCTACTGTAGCTAACAATGGGGTCCATCCATCATCTCCTGAAACAGCTCCAACTTTATCTATCAGTCCAATACAGTATGTGGAATTTCTTACCTTGTGTTACTTACAGAACCTGAAAATTAAAACGCTGTTTGAAACAAATTTTGTGCCACACTCTTTTCATTTCTCATTTTATGGATACCTGACTGCTATCTGCAAGTTCTTTAATTTTTTTCTCCTGCAAACACAGTAGCATGTACAGCAAGAATATAACACTCAGACAGTTGCTCTGCAAAGAAGCCTCTTTATTTCACATGGGCAGCTGAGATAATGGTACAGATCAGGAGGTGCTATCATGGTTTTAGAATGCCCCAGTACAAAGAAAACATAATGCATTCATGTTCAGCTGAGTCTGGACTTTCCGTCTTTTGCCCTCAAAGCCCCTGCTTTGAAGCATATGGGGGATGGGATCTCAAAGTCGTTTTCTCTTGCTGCAGGCTGAGACTGTGCATCTTGTTTCTTCTGCTTTTATAGGTCCAAGCCCTGAGGAGGAAGGGCAGTAGGAAGTAATCATGCTTTCCTGAGTGCAAGGGGAGAGAAGTCAACAGAAATGTGGGAGGGGATGAAACATGCTGCTATGTACTGGACCAATATTTGCTACCATGAGGGCAGCTACAGAGTGGTGTTTCAGTCCTTTCCACTATGGAGAAGTGGCATTTTCCTAGTAGGTGCACTTTCTAGTATTTCTTAACATCAGTTATTCTGGTGAAATGACTGCTGCTTGGGAAGATAAAGGAAAAAGGAGGCATCAGCAACTAATCAATTCCAACCACTTTTCTAAAGACTTTGCAAACTCGCTCTAAGATCTATCTGACTGTTCTCAGTTGAAGGTGATCAGGCTATTACTTCTGACAATCCCTTTAAAATGACAATACAGACTTCAGGCATTTTTAACATAAAGAAGTTCAGTGCAGATCACAGTTAAAATTTTAGCTCAGTTATGGCTTTGTAACTAAAGGCCAAATGCTGTTCTTGGTGTTGTGTAGCCCAACAAAATGGGGAACATAACATTCACCCCTCCAAAGCTTTGGGTTTGCTCATGACTTTGCTATCTGATTTGCATCAGGGCATTAGTACTGCAACCTTCTTTCAGGAGCACCCTGACAGAGACACTGTGAAACCAGGACTACATCTGTACCAGCACTACACCCTGCCAAGCAGCATATTCAATGTACTTGAGCTCTGCCATCTACATCGTTTAAAGGTTACATTTTAAAAGTGGTTCTTGGCATGCTTTTGGCTCATGTCAAAATACTGTTCTCCTAAGCAACTCTTAGCTACTATTCAGGTGCAAACACAGGCAAAGCACTGTTCCAAGTGTGCACGCAGCCAGTATATTCCGAATGGCAAAAAAGTATAATATTGTGTAAATGTGCAGTACTCTGCATATTGGACTCTGTGCCAAGAAACAGTCTGGGATTCAGGTAACGTTATGTGGGCATTAGCATTTTCATATAGATCAGGATCCTGCTTTGGAACTGAATCTCCCTGTCCATGCTTTGGTTCACATCACAGAAAAAGCTTGGAGAACTTGAGCTGGATTCTTCTTGGATGACACTGACAAAGAAAATGTGCACAAGTAGCACACTCCATCTGCCAGGGTCCAGAAGACCAGAGTGAAAGTAGTCTCTAATGTGACCCTTAGACATCTATAATGTGGATGATGGGTGCTTGGCCGCATCTTCTCAATCCTACACATCCCTTTCTTCTCCTACTTGCTTATTCAGACCGAGTCTGGGGATTCATATCCAGATTACACACAGTTTCCCAGGTGGTGACATGGCCACACTTGTGTGCATTAAAGAGGAACTACAGTTTTTGTCCACCTGGAGCTGGAGAACGATACCGATGGATACCCACTGTGTAGGCATTTCTTGTGCCCTCTAGAACTGAGGTTGTAGATGAATCCTAAGTGGACAATGCAATAATAACACTTAAAATCTTCCAGAGGGCGTGGGTATGACTCATATGACCACATGCAAGAAGTATTACGCATAAAATTGTCATTATGGCCTCTCCTGGACCTATAGCACATTTGTCAACCTACAGTCCTCAATCTACAATGCCATGACAATGGCTACTGCTTTTGAAAATCTTACAGTATCAAAGGCACTGTGCATGGCCAATCGAATGTGCTTGAAACCCATCAGATGATTTTCAACACACATATAAATGACAGCACAACAAAATCTCAAGCAGCCAATTGAATAAAGTTCTGTAAAATATATGACATTCATCATAAGAAGATACAAGTTTCTTGGTGTACTCAAGGAATAAGAAAATATAAAAACTATTATGAGAGCTACCATGCTAATATTACCAATGTACCTTGAATTTTGAATCACTGCATCAGATATAAATAGTCTAAAAGGATATTGCTGGTGATGCTCAGACACTGGGCCTAGGGATATATTTGCAGGCAGCTCAAGAAGGAAAGAAAGAGGTCAAGATCATGGCCAATTGATTGAATCAATAAATAATTGTAAGTCATTAATGCCTATTCATCATTGGAGCTGGCTGAGGACGCATTACACTCGTCATAATGAGTAACGTTGAGGGAAAATCAGTGCATCAGCAGGGACGACACTTCTCTTCTAGTGTCTTGGATCCTGTATGAGGATCTCATGTGTGACCTGCTGTATGCAGTGCTGCAGAGAAGACAAGGTAGCCAATGGTCCCATGTCTCTCCTCACTCTCTACCAAAGTGCTTGTGGAAACAGTAAATTCTGCCCTGATATAAAGCACAGCAGGCTGCAGTGGAAGTCAGTGCATGTATCTGAGATTTGCTTTCCTTAGAGCACATGTGAGTCAGCCAAGCTTCTGTGGGACAGTGTTGACATGTTCAACTCCCATCCAGTGCAGTTACTTGTCTGATAAGGCCATTGCCACTGAGCAAGGGAAGTGGAAAAATGCCCCTATGAAGAAGTGCAGCAGAACCTCAAGCTTTATTCCCCAGGACACTGTACAATTTAAACTAGTCCTCCCACTTTCCACTCTGATCTGCAGCCTACACATACATGCAAAAGTCTGAGCAATTTGACTCTCCCTTTAACCTCAGCTTTTGCTTGCCAGTCTGAATCCAGGGGCTCTTATCACAAACAGCTGCCAACCTGCCCCTGTGGGCTGTTAGCTTTAGTGCTCATATTGACCTCAGGTCTGAGTAAACGTGAAGAAAGATAATCCCCAAGTGTCTGCAGCTCTGATGGGTTGTCGGGACACCTTTTCACAGGAACAAAGCTGAAATCGCAGGACTTTAGCAGTGAGAGGTGTGGAGTTTTAACAAGGGTTTCTTTTCTCAGCAGGCACAGTGTCCAGGATCGCATTTGGAGGGTATGTTGTAAGAGTCACACGTTTTCCATGGAAACCTGACCTTTTTATGATTAGAGCTGTAATGTTGCAGGTTAGGAGAGTGGCAAGGGAAACATGCAGAAGCACTGTGAAAGTCAGGAGAGATGGGTGGAATGTTTCCTTATCTACCAAAATAAATTAAAAAAAGCAAAAAAGCAAGCAGATTAAGAAACTTCAAGCCATGTTTGGCAAAGGTGATGATGCTGCTGGACATAAACAAAAGCGACAACTAGTAGATTATATACACAAATGCACCATGACAATGCTTATAGTGAGATGTTTATGAAAGCTTAGTTTATCTTGTGCCCTTCTTCACCACAGTCTCGTCATTTAAGTGGCATCAAATGTAAATATTGAAAGCCCAGATGACATGCTATTTTGGATATTAGTTCAACCTGTTTATCCTATTATTAGCATGGTATTTGCAAGTGTTATCTTTGGGTACCAGAGCATGGATGAATAACTATGAATGATATTTCCGAGCTGTCCTATCACTAATGAAATCCACACTCATAATTAGTTTCATCTAAAGAATACAAAGTTTTCTCACTAGGCATTTATGGTTTTTATTCCTGATTTATAATGCACTTACTGGTGTAGGAGTTAACAGATTAGATTGCTGAATGCCTGGAGTGATCAGGCAGACAGTGGAAACACAGCATCTCCTTACTCTATCATCTTGCTGGCTATTTAGCTGACTTTACTCCTAAAAGATCACTGGATGGAGAGGCCATTACTCAAAAAAAACCAACATCCCCAACCCAAAACAGAGAGAAGAAAGTGCATTCGTTATTATTTTCTAACTATGCATCCATGCATAGTCCCAGCTCCTTATGCAACGTGAATGACATTATTTGTATTTCTTGAAGAGTCCCTAATCAGGTTCCGTACCACTGAATGCCTTTGTCTGGGATGTAAGCATGTCTCTGAATTAACCTCTCTAACACTTCTCTTCCACTCTATGCTGCTCAGCGTGCACGTAATCCTGGGAACTGTTCATCTTGGATTCAATTGTCCATTGTCTGAACAAAAGACCAGACATCACTTAAGGCTCTAGGAGCTCACTGGCTATTTACAGAATATCAAAAGTCTTTGGGGCTTTCATTTCAGGTTTCAGCAGGGATTTGTGGTGAAACTTGTCTGCCTTTTAGCCCTTTCTGAGATTCTGGATATGTCTTTCCTCAAATTCCCTAAATCTATTTAACTGCTTAGGACATTAAAGCTCAGCCTGAAACAATGAAATTATACAAATGATGTTTTCTGTAAAAGTCTGATTAATGCAGTGTATTAATATTCCTTTTGGCCTTTCATAAGCAAGGTTGTGGAGGGATGTGTGTTTTGTCCGGAACCCAGCGTTCTGCTTTCCAAGTTACTTCTGAATAAAGACCTCCGTGCGTGGTCTGTTTTGTCTGAAATTCTATTCACTCTTTCCAGTCAGGTTTTCTACTTTTCATAAATTTCATCCTCAGCCCTGGAATTCTCTCCTTATTTTCTTAGTTATGATGAGAGTGAACAGCTGGACTGTTTTGCAGACTTTGTTGACAGTGCTTAGTTCTTACTTCCCCCCTCCTTTTTCAGACAGTCCCTGGCTCACTTTGTCTGGCTACTGTCTGACATGTCAGCTTACACTGTTCCAACTCCCAGCTGTTCTTTCCTTTCATGCTATGGATTGTTCTTTGCATTATAGTGAAACACAGGGTTTTATTTCCAGAGGGCTAATCTGTTTCCACAGCAACCTATAAAATGGAGAAATCTGATCCCAGGACTTTTCTTTTAAACTTTTAAATGTATATATAAACACACATGTATTTGTCCATCTAACAGGCAATTGCTGTAGCTCTGAAATGGAAGCTGCTATGAACACTCAGAAATCAGTAAGTTCTCAAACTGCTTAAGCTACACCATCACACTTCTGATCCTTATTATAGATATTGGCAGAAAAGGACTGTGAATATTTTCCATCAAACATGGTTGCAGTTGCAAAATTGGATATGTTAAACTAAATAATTGGGATCTCCCTGTTTACTCAGTGTCAGATACTTCTGTGTAAATTTTGCTGGTTAACTATTAATTGTCATTGTCAAATGCCACTGCTGCAAACCTACTTGGAACAAAGCAACTGAGCTGATATCCCTCTGCTAGGGCTGTAAACTCTGGAATCTAAATGAAATACTGCTATGTACAAAAAGCAAGATTATACCTTCCCCATTTGAAAAGGCTTCCTTTGTAGCTACTGAAAGCTAGCAGCAGCACAAGCTTTCTTTCCCGTTGATAAGCTGCAACAAACAGCAAATACAATCTGTGGAGAAGTCTCAGCCTTCTCTGTATTTGTGTGAGCAATTTTGTATGAAGGTGAGCATATCAAATGAAGCAGCAGCCTCCATGCAGAGCCTGTTCAGATGTGATGGCCGTATCTCATCACCTGGAAGTACAGATAAATACAATTTCTTGTCCTGATCTAAAACTGATGATCCCCAGGGAAGTTGGGGCAGCTCCAGCTGACTGGCTGTATTGGTGTTAACAACACATTCAAGCCCTCCCAAGGTGGGTGCCACGCATGAATCCTTGGTCTGCATTGTGCACTGTTATTCAATATGCAGGCTTCTTCAAAACTCGTCAAAGCCTGCCCTGTCTTTATAACCATGGGCTTCGCACTCAAGTACACAGGATGTCTCTTAGGAGGGTAGGCCAAAGTTTGATTCATCACTCACTTAAAGATTAGTTACAACATGTTAAAATCAGGACAGTGACCGTATACGTTCTGGGCCGGGAACAAGAAGGACAAAAGGTCAATGAGCCCAGCCTGTTCAGGGCATGCTAATTGTGTGTGGCAAAATTCCTGGCTGCCTCTAAATCCTTGACTCAGGAGTGTCAAGAGGGAAAAGTCATGGCACTTTTTTTTACTGAGAGCTTCTCTTTGCACGTTTTTTCACCAAATACAGACCATTAAGCATAAATGTGTATTACCAAAGCACCTGAACTAGAGGTGAGTTATATCAAAGCTTCTGAAAATACTTTTGAAACACTTTTTAAAGTGGTTTTAAGAATGACATCAATTAAGCCAATATTGGAATATTCCTTGGGCATCAGTTCACTCCAAAGCCTCCTATTGTATTGTTAAAGAGGATCTTAGCTTCTTATTGTATTGTTATTTTAGTCAGTATGTATTATAAGAATAAACTGTAAAGATTTCCATCCAAGTACTGCTTTAAAGAGGGCTATGAAAAACAGTCATGGCACTGATAAAAAAAGTCTTGATTCAAAGATTGCCCACGTGACTGTTCATGGACATTGTTCATGTGTTTCCTGATGTACCCTGTATTCCTTCACACTGCTACATCAGACATTCCATAGATAACCTGTACATCCTTGTGTGCTCACATGTAAAGCTACTTCTCAGTGGTGTAGGCTTCCAAACAGGAAAGGTCCCATCATCTGTATTCTTGAGAAAAGCCTTAGCAAGACTTCCAAAACACAGCAGTGTTGTTACATTCAAAGCAATAACTTAGATTAAATGTGTTCCTGGAGAATCAGAACACAGCTTATTTTGCCCACTGCTTTTAACTCCTGTCTTCATCCTGTTTTATCTTCCATGGAAAAGTCAAACTTACTCCTTCTTTCATATTTTCTTTCCTTTTCAGCTCAGTCATTTCTGCTATAGGAATTGTGTTAGTGTCTGAGAGAAGCTTTATTCCTGAGCAATCCTTGCAAAACTATTCATAGCAATGTAGATTGCTGATACAAGACCTCTGGGTGACAGTAGTGTTTAAAACACCTCTATTTCCTAGCACAAAGTCATTGGCTCATGAGCAAAATCCTAGGGCAGAGAAATCATTGCCTATAATAAGGCTAATTGAGCTACTGTGACTGTGTTATCATTAAAATTGGGCAAATTTTATGGCCCTGGAGGATTTGTGAGCATCTCTAACTACTCTTGGAGAGATGCCAACCTAGTTTGATGTTTTCTCCTCACTCATGCACTCCCCATCCCTCACATCTGCCTCCTAAGTCCTTTGGTGATTTGAACAAGACAAAAAAAATTGTAAATATATCAACATTTTTTTTTCTCCTATTTAATAGCAAAACTTGTGTTTTCTATTAATTCTGCCTTCTGTGGAACTTCAAGGGGAATGTGATGTCTGTGTTGACAGTGTTCCTTCTCCTCTTGCCTGCTAGTATTTCAATTTTCTCTCAGCTGGATTCTTCCCTCTCTCTCCCCAGCCTTTTCCAAAGCAGGTTGTTAATCTGAGATTGCTCAAAATAATAATTAATTTTTAACATCCTGGGAGTTTTGAAATACCGGCAAATCTCCCAGCAGTGCTTCCAAGGCCGTAAGTCACTACAGCATTAACAACAAGCCAAGGAAATACAATTATTACTGTGCCCAAAAATTTGTGTATGGGGAGATTCATGACATTGCACGGCTGAATGCCTACCTGTGTCACTCTGCCCATAACTTCAGTCTGTCAGACTACTTGTGCTTGACTGTTTTCTGATCGTTGTATCAAAGTTTGCTGTCTCTGTGAAGCACCAAGCTGTCTGTGCATGCTTTGGTCTATGTCCATGCAAGGTCTGAGGGGTTTCAAAAGCAATAACAGGAATTGCACATGCACATGCACAAGGTTTGCTATTTTCTGAAGGCATCAGCTCTACCACATGTGTCGTGGAGCAAGTTTAGATACCTCTGGCATTTAGGTAGTTTGTTGACGTGCAGAGATTTGCATTTCTGCGTCGGAGTGAAATATGTATTGTGCTGAACTGTTCCAAGAACCCATATGTTTTCTTAGATCTTTCCCAGAATGCCTCACAGTCCCTCACTTTCTTATACTGAATAAAGCTGAAAAATGCTAATACGGCCATTTGAGCGCTGAAGAGGTGAGATACATGAATTTTAAAGCTCAGGCATCCCCAGCGAGTGCAACAACACATGCACCAGTAAGTATACAAGGAACAACTCCAGCCTGGGCTGGTACCATGACCATTTTGGCACCTATCCTCTTCCAGCTGGGGCAAGTTCCCACTGTTTGTTTGCCACCGACTTCTTGAAACATAAGCTATTGCAGAAGTATGGGAAAAGGGTTTCTTCTGTCTGTCAGCCACCTGTGTAATTTTTTGTTGTAAAGCAACCAATGCAGACAAATTTCAATACTCCTTAACTGACACCAGAAGGAGTGTTTGAAGGTTAACAAAAGACTGTATCTTCAAAGTGTTTCTTTGTGCTTGTGGAATAAATGTCTCTTCTCTCTGCCCTTTGTGGGCCCAGACTATAAGAGCCACTTTTGGACAAAGGCCACAAACCAAGATACATGGGATGGACAGCTCGGTAACTTGATGGGCAAACGTGAGTATTCCACCCCCAATCCTCTTTAACAATTGGACTTTCACAGCACAAAGCCTCCTAGAGTCTGGTTTTCTAATTAAAGCAACTTTAAAAAGAAAAGGTCCAAACCTTCACATTGGTATTTTTTCCCTCCCAGGCTGTACATTTGTAACAGCAGCCAGTCTCAACTTGTCAGAGCATGTCTCTGATATAATGAGCCAGAGGAATTAACTAATTTACCACAGCTGGCCTCGCTCTTTGGCCCTGAAAATTCCTGTATTTAGGTAATGCAGCTGTGAACTTCTCTCCATCACAAAAAGACACTGAGGGACTAGAAAAGAAGAAAATAAAGAGATTGTAACACCCTCCCACCTCTCCATCCAAATCTGCTTTTTTGAGGTTCGTACGTCCCTAGTCACAGGGCACACGGATTTGGCCTTTGAAGATGCAGCCATGGCGGTCCTGAGTATCTGGATAAATTCTCCTGTCTCAAACATGGTTCTTGCAGTGCACTAGAAAATCCTCCTCTGTATCCAGTCTTCAGACAATATTGGAGGTCATTAAGAAAGAGCTTTTAACTTGCACAATAACAGCTTGAGCTTAAGCTCCACTTCACAGTGAGTGACTGACATTCACACTTGCTGTATTTCAAGAATGCCTGCCTAATTTACATGAAATGATTGAAAATGAAGGAGATTAAAACTGCTATTATAATGAGAAGTTATGTAGTCTGATATTTAGGATTGTTCTATGTTAATATTGGGCTCCACCATGGAAGTCTCTCAACAAGGTGTCGAAGCTTTCACATACCTCTTCCTTATTTCACAGCAGCTGCCCACATGATGTGTGGGTCCTTCAGCGGAGTCACAGAAATCAAGCTCTTTCCAACCTGTTCTGTGACTTCAGGCTATATAAGAAGAGGGACAACACCCTAATAACAGAAGCAGGGACTCTGGGATTGTTTAAGAGCTGTCTTTCTGACAACTTGATCTGCTGGACTGGGTTGGATGTGTACTTCAGAAGAGCTGGGGCTGGGACAGACAATCCGATGATGCAGAGAGTACTTTTTCTCTCCCTTTTGGTTCATGAGCTCAGAGATGTATCCTTTGTGTCAAGTTGCATGACAGATGTCTTAAACAGTGGCTTGCTATGTCTGGGATCACCATGGCCATGTGGGAATATGTGAGTTCTCATGGATATGGCTTGTAATTGTAGATATGGGCCAACAAGAAGTGTGGGAAAACCTCATCCTACATGCTTCTTGTGCACTGTATAGGAGGAGGATGTGATAGCCCATATTTTATGATATGTATGACACTCTTCAGCAAGACATGTTTGATAAAGGCACCGACTTTCTTCAGGGCTTCTGGGGCCTGAGATGAGAAACTTCTTGGGCAAATGGTTTGTGGAAATGGTTTACGGACTTGGCCAGAATGTAGTGCAAAGGCTGACTCCAACTGCAGATGTGGACCTATGCTGAGATTTCCAGGCTCCAGAAAAGGGCAAAATTTCAATCACGCTTATTCTCTGTGCTCATTTTTTTAGCCATCGCTCATTAACTATTTGCATGTTGGCTGTTTTGAGGGTCTCTTTCTTTTTGTGAACTGCATAGATCATAGCACATTTGGGGATGTATCTGCTCTCAGTTTTGCTGTTTTAATTTATATAAAATACGTGAAATAAAAGGAAATACAGGGGTGTGATTCACTATGTGGCATACAAAAAAATCCAAGCACCAATTTGCTTTGTTATTCAAAACACCGATCTGAAATGCAGTTGTCTGCCTTTCAGAAAGTGCTAACTTTAATGGCATTCAAGAGTAGGAATGTCATGTGTTGTTTCACCTTTAGAAAACCTCTAATTCCCCTGAGAGATATGAATTGGAAGTTTGATATTCTTCATATATTCCCTAAGTAACAAGCTTTACTACAATTAGTCTTTCTGTCTGTCTCCCCTCACAAGTGAATATTTTATGCAGAATTATTCAGCTTCAAGAGAAGTGAACATCCCACACAGAATTTCCTGTTTTATGTAGATTAAATCATTTTTTAAGCTGTTGGTGTATTCATGTTGCCTGAGAAGAGAAGGAATCTGAACCATTTCCCCCATTTTTGAGGAAATGTTGTTAAGGAATGCTCCAGGGATGATGTTCTGTAAAAGGCTCACCACTTCAGGTTTTTATTCCACTTTTAAGCCAGAAGCATTGGGGAAATTCAATCTGAAATCTGAAATTATTCTATGATTTTTTTTTACTTAGAATTTTAGTATGCAGGCACGCACACATAAGGAAGGCAGGAAGGAAAGAAAGAAGAAAAGAAGAAGGAGAAAAAAAGGAATGAAGGAAAGGGGGAAAAAAGAAAGGGAGAGAGAAAAGAAGGAAGGGGAAAACCCCCACTCCAACATTAATACTGAATTCTTGCAGAGATATTCCCATCATTTTAACACTACGATTTTCTTTTTGCCCACAGTTTTTCTCACGGATATGTTTGGAACAGGTCTTTGCCATGACCATCTTTTCTTATTCTGTCTCTATAAATGAGTATCTGTTCAACACAAGACCTTCCCATTCAGAAGAAGAGAGATTCTAAACAGCGATGTTGAATCTTTCTCCCTGCTTGGTTGGATTCTGGGACTCAATGCTTTAGGACAATGGAAATTCCTGACATAGAAGAGTGATTCCATACACAGGACAGTTACAGTGCACACAAAACACTAAAAAATCTCTCTCATGAGATATATTCCTTCAAGACAGAATTTGCAAAATACTGAAAACGTCAGATAAATTCAAGATGTATTTAATATGTACCAATTTATGAACTGTAAATATTCACAGCTTGATAACTAGAATCTCCAAAACATGTAATCAAATTCTGGCCATATTTCTCTGCTTTTGTATCCTCCCTGATATAGCAATAATAATATTTGGGAATTTTTTTTATTATAAAACGTTTTTCTAGGCATTCTAACGCAAAACACAGAAGTGATCTGTGCTTGCCCGCAGTGATTCTGACTGGAATAACCTTAATCTTTATTATTAAATGGCACCTTTTTCTGGTCTCACTGTCGTACTTCAAGGACTTGGCATAAACAAGGATTAATAGTGATTTTTCTTGGAGAGAATGAGTGCCTCAGGCAATAGGTAAGAGGGTTTGAGGACCATATAAGTACTTAAAAATCAGATTCATTTCAATGGTGGCAGCAAACGGGAAATATAATTTCTCTTCTTATTATCATTTTTATAGGGCTCTAAATTGTGAATGGTGTTTTCTGGATAAGTGACATGACAGGTTCCTGTGATATTAAACTTGATTTAACTTAGCAATATCTATAAACTAAAGAAATGTTTATAGCTACAGTGGTGAACAGGCAATGCTGTATATATTCACTAACGTATGGATCATGTTGACCCTTTCCTCACTCTTACATGTAATTTATCAAGCAACATGGGGAAATATGAGTGTGGACTGATGCCCAGGAAAGACTTCATTGCTGGAAAGTGATAAGAAAAAAGTCTGGGCTCTAGGCTGTAGGTCATGGCAGTTGGCATGAATGTGCATTACGACATGTCTTGTAGATAGACCACAAGCCCATGGGACAGGATTTCATTTCACCTCTGGACATGTAGTGCCAGCTACTGGGAAATCCACAGATAATAACCATTAGCTAACAGGATCTGTCCTTGTAAGCAAAGGATGTAAGGAATGACTGTATTAGCAGGAATATAATCTGAAATAATTGAGAAGTTCACAATATGGAAACAGAAGCATGAATGTGGGAAGGAGATTTCCCTAGTAGTGGTCGAGAGAGAGCCAAAGGCCTTTTGCGTTGCATTTTTCCACAGTTTTTCATTGGAGAGCAAAATGTGTGCTTTGGAATAGACTTGGGCATGGTCATGAACCTCTGTAAGGCTGGGAAACCCAGCAGACTGCTGCTGACTCACATTGAACTATGAAGGCCAGTATTTTTTTAGCTAGGAGAGTTTAGTTTTCTACAGGTATTTTTCAATCAATAAAATGAGTTTTCTTTCACCATTAAAAATGCTCACAGTTGTCAGGATGAGAAGTGTAGGGGAAGGTCCTTTTGATATATGGCTGGGCTAAAAACCTGGACATTTATCTATTTAACAACACATCCAGTTGCCAGATTTACGCACACATTGTATTTAGCCCAATGGTAAAATTTATAACTCTCCTTTTGGACAGCATAATTCTTTCCCTCTGCTAGGATAAAACTATATCCAGGGGAAAAGGCAAATTTCCGTTAAAGATCAGTCTGTTGCTTTGTGAAATGTTTGAAGTATATTTAAGACATTATTAATTGCATTAATAACATTTGTTTGTCACTAAACCTGCATAGAGCCTCTGTCTGCAGTGGACATTTTTATTTCATGTAAGCTTATTTAGGGTCATGTTTGGGAGAAAGTATTTATGTGTCTTGCATGAGGCAGACAGCTAGTGAGGTTTTTAAAAGCAATGAATGCTTTGGAGGTAATAGCAGTAAAAGCTGGGATGCTTTGGTGCTTTTGAATGAGTGCTTGCAGCTTTTCTGAGTTGTTAGGCAGCTAAGTGTCCTCCAGAGCTCTTCCTGTGGTCCTTTATCTGGTACTCCAAAGTCAGACGTTGTAAGTTGCACTTCATGAGGGATATAGACAGCCTGTGTGTTTGGGCTGTGTGGAGGAGAAAAAGGATGAGGAGGGATGTGGAAAAGAGATTTCTGGAGCCAAAGGAAAAGGATGAAAACATCTGATAGCACAGAGACTGGTTCCCAGGAGGAAATTGAAGCACAAACAGCAATCAAATTCAAGCATTGTTTTGATCTGCTGAATCTGAGTGAATGGACTCCAGCAAGTTCCTGTAAGCGCCTTGGCTACACTGAAATGGTTAGCAATTGGGGACAGGTAGGTAGGTCCCAGCTCCTCCTTGGATTCTCCTGGAGTAGAAGAGGGAGAGGTAATGGTAAAAAATGGAATATTTATATACTGATTATATGCAAAATTTGCAATAAGAAAGGGATTGCTGCTGCTGGAGGTATATAAGGCGTGCTCTAATATACAGAAACCCTCTTAACTCTGTGCTTAGAAATCCTGACAGGTGAAGAGCTACTGGTCTCACTGGTCTCTCTTTCTTGTCAGCTTTCCAAGAGGATGCTGAGGAGCCGATGGCTGAAGTGTCAGGAAATAAGGTAGGTCTCTGATGTCTGGAGCTTCATTAGATCAAGCTGTTTCTTCTTGGTATTTCATTCTAAGTCAGCCTTGGCATCTGATGAAAAAAAGCTCCTAAATCACATATACAGGTGTGCTTTTGTAGAGCTATTCAAGGAAATATGGCACTCAGAGGCACAGTAAATAATAATCTGCTCCCTTTTGGTGCAGAGGAGAAGAAATTCACTTCTGTCAGTCTCTGGACTAAGTCAGTTTCCTAAAAGGTGTTTCTGAGCAGAAAATCATACAAAGGTACAGCAGAAAATTATACCCCTTTATAGGAACAAAGTTTGTAAGAGAAAGGTTTGTGAAGGTGGCTAGACAATGACATAAAGGCAGCAAGATATCTAGAGAGGTTTTCAAGATATCTAGAGAGGTTTTCAAGATATCTAGACAGGTTTTCAAGATATCTAGACAGGTTTTCAAGAGCTTCTTATTGTGTCATTTTCATTTTATAAGGAGTTAGAGAAACTGGGCACTTATTGAAGTCTCAGCAGATGCCTTTTTGTGTCTTAAGGGACCTTTGTAATCCTAGCCCTGCAGGGCTGGGGACATTTCATTCCATTCTGCCTTGTTCACTTGCAGCTCTGCTGTTGCACTGAACTAAATGATCTTTCTGGAGCCAACTGTGCTGCTTTAGCATGAGATGCAGGAGGGCAATTGTCTTTCTTAAAGATATGCTTCACGCAAATTACAGCTGTGGCTTAAATGCACATCCAGGCACCACTCAACACCCAAGTTCCTGTACCATCATTTCTAACCCACCCTGAATTCACCCTTTGCATAACTAATTTAATAAAAAGGCAAAACAAATGTAACCCTTCAGGCTTTCAAGATTCTTTAAGGCTAAAATTGCTTGGGCGGTTTCCTCAGCAAGAATGAATCTCAAATCTAAACTAAACGATGGGTTTCCTTTGATCTTGAGTTTTGTTTGAGGCATTCCGATTCAACCCCACAAAGTGACTGAGGCTTAAATGGGATTCCTCTAAACAGTCATCATAGGCTCTTCATTCCAACGCTAAGTGACTAAATGTGAAATGGTACAGAATCGTATAATTGCAGCCAGACATTATAAGCAATAATTATCTGTAGTCTGTCACAATGTTCCTGCTGTAATCTCATACCTCATTGTAGACATGCTGTCTACTTTACCTTCCTCATACCAGAAGCTGTCTGTGGTAGTAAACTGCTCTGAAGCTTCTCTTTTCCTGTGTATTAACATGATTAGCTAGGTAAACTTGCTTCATACTTAGCCTGCCCGAATAGCTGAGTGAATAGAAATGTTAATAATGGCATCGTGTTTGCCATAATTAATCCAGTCTTTCCTTCAGTATTTGCCTTGGGTTTGCAGTTTTCTCTGGAATCCCGCAAAGATGTCTGCCCTATGCTAAGTGTGTGTATCAAGTCCTGATGATTATTATTCAGTGTGACAGTGGGATGGCTGATAAAATAAATGAAGAGAATAAATAGCAGAATTAGTTTTTAATTTCTTTTTCCCTTGATTGCTCTCACTGTGTGTTTGAAGAGGCATGAAATTATGGTAGCTCTTCTATATTAAAGTTTGTCAGGAATTCGCATGGATTCACTTGCAGAAGGATGATCTCACAAGATCTATTACAAAGAGAGAAAGAAGGAAGACAGGAAATTCAGAAGCAAAAGTGAAAAATGGCCTTGAGTATTTTGTTTCTAAGCCTTCATGTCAAAGTAGCAGAATGGTAGTCATGTTTGCAACATGTAAGACTTTGATACCACTCTGCTCATTAAATTCCATGTTTTGCCTGAGCAAATCCCACAGTATTCACAGTCTTATAGGCATGACAGGATCTGTGGATGTATTTATCACTTCCTATAATCAGATACTCAGATGTTTGCATTTATCTGCATTGGTAGTATCTTCTCTCTAAAGACGTTCTGAATCACACAGGGCCAGGAAGTTTTCAGTACTCATCTTAATATGATGGACATTTAACAAATACTCTGTTCATCAAACTAGTCTATGAGCTGATCCACAAATGAATAGGTCACTTTATTTAGTCCACAGGGTAGAGTGGTTGTGCATACATGTACCTGCTCATCCGATACTGTGCTCCCTTGAGTGCTGGTCTGGTGTCTGACTGTAAGGAGCCAGTGCTGCTCTTGTGCAGGTCTCACATGCATAAATCATTGCTCACTTTATTTTCTGATATGAATGATTGATAAACATTTTAGTAATGTATACTGTGTTTTATGACTAGTATACCCGAAATGCAAAACTTCCCTGCTAGGTTTTACGCCTATGATTTTATACCAGTTTCTTTTCCACAGAATTCAAATGTACCATTTTTTTAATCTTATCCTGAAAAGGCACTGGAAGTTTTATTAGGTATATTCTAGTTTGTTTAAGAGAGAAGAAAACTTGGTAACTTTGCAGATATTTCTTGCTAAAATGTTCTATCTCTTTTTGGTGCACTTGTTTTGATAATGGATTTTTTACATTAGCTGGCTCTTAGGAGTTATTTAAGTAATCCATATAATACAATCTTTATTTTTTTTTTATGTAGGTGTAGCAATTTGTAAAAACAGGACTAAAAAGACTGTTTCTTTATACACTAAATGGCCAATAGATGGCTGAAATTTGGTCACTTTCAGGCAAAACTGCCCTGGCCTAAAATTCCATCTGATTACTTTATTCTGAATCTCTTATGCTACCTAGTAGCCAGCATGTGCTTAGTATATGATATAATATGGATCCAACAGACTATGCTAGCTTCTTTGGCCCTACTTCAGCTTATGGAGTAATGCAGCTACAGAACAAACTTTCTCCATCATTAAGTCTTTTCTCATAATTATATGTAATATTCATGTTCATGGGAGAGATGTGTTCACACCGAGAGAGCACTTTTAAAATGTGACTAAAAGTAAAATAACCCAAACAATTGTAAAACCAATTTGTAGTCAGAGTTAGAAGCTGATTTATAAACTTCATAACTTACTTTCCTCTTTTAGGTTTAACAAAACATACCAAGCCTCAATTCAGATTGCCTGCATTGTTTAGCAATAATATGCACCTTGAATTTTAAGTGAAATATACCTTGTATTTCTTGTGGAGAGATTTGCAATGAAGAAAAGAGACTTCCAAACACTTAAGCAGAAACTAATTTAGACCTGGAGCTGAACTTTGTTACAGTGAAATGGTTGGCAGTTTTACAGTGACTTCTGTGGAAGCAGTATCATGCCCTAACGTTTTTATTCAACTGTTCTCATCAACATTTGTGCATGGAAATCCATGCTGCTCTCCATTGCCATCTTCTGTCTTAGGTCTTCGAACTCTTAAACCTGACATGTTTATTGACAAGCTGTAAATTCCTGACATAACAGGAGGCTTTGCTAACACAACAGTGGGCATGTGGTTGAGGGGTAACAGCATGTGCTAGGTTTCATCATGGCATGGAAAGGAGATGCAGTTGGGGTGTGTACCCATACCTGGGAGCTCAGCAGGGTGCACACAGATGCTGAATCGCATGAGTAGTAAGTGCAGAGAAATACTTTAATTCTTTTTCCTCATTTTTGGGAAGAATATTTTGATTTCTCCGGATTACAATAAAAGGCAGCAGCAAAATGGAAAATATATGCCCCATAGTTGCTATCCCATGATAGATCTTGCAATAAGGTGCAATGGAGGATGCGTGATGACAGCAGGCTTTGCTTGTATGTTACTTCCCTTAGCACATTCTGAACAGCAGCTGACAGAGCAGAGGAGCAGTTCTGTAAGAGGAGCCCTGGCAGCCAGGGGTTGAGAGGACCCTCTCAATGTCACCCTCAGTGCATAAGGGCTTGCAAAACCTAAATAAAGATATCAATATTGGTGGTGTTTAGTGGTGAGGAGATGTGAGAGGTGGGAACTGCAGGAGATACATACCTGCTTGGTGTGAAACTGCACTTTCTAGCAGCAGCCAGAGGAAGATGGATCCTGTGTGACGCATGTGGGCTAAGCAATGCATCTACTATGGAGGTATGCCAGTGTATGCCTGTATGAGTTTTCAAAAGAGAGTATATTTGGTCAGATTCCAGTAAGCTTGCTCATTTGTTGTAAAAATAGTAAAAATTGTCTTTTGAGGTCTAAGTTATGTGTTCTCTCTTCTCCCTTTCAGTTCTGCAGCTAGTACATATGCACCACTTACACTTTAGAGATGTGTTTGGTCTCATTTTTCTGGCACTGACAAATGCTTTTATAGTTAATAAGAAAAAAATGTTGATCTGCATCACTTGCAAAGGAGAAGAAACATTTTTTTTGAGTGATTTGCAACCACCAGCTCTTCCAGGGCAATATTTAGTTACTAAAGAAAACATTTTACCAGTGACTTGGCATTAGCTTCTCCTAAAAAAGATAACTATGTGAAACTGTAATTTCTGGACCTGAGAGGCCAGTCCTAAATTCCACAGTAGTTGAATGCATGTGTTTACTCTTACTTTGTCACATGTTTGTTTAACCATATCTGTTAATATTACATTACAAGACCACTCCAGATCCATTTTATTTGTTTTTTGCTATAGTTTATTTTTGCACATGTTCCATTCTTAATGAGCCTCTGAGTACTTTGTCATGTATATTGCACCATGTAATTATTAATTTATGTTTATTTTTCCTGCCTGTTTCCATGTATGTTCAGTATGTATACACAAATTCCAACCTTTTACTGGAGCAATAAAGCAGATTATGTTGCAGATTATGTTAAGCATTTTTCTGAATGCTATTTTAAAGAGACGTACAGAACTTCACCCCTAGCTCTCTCTATGGCTTCCAGATGCAGTCCTCATTATCAGCAAGCTTGTTTTTTTCATCTACTTGTAGTCTCCCAGCTTGTCCTTATTTACATTTCTTTTTCCTAGGAACCAATCTTTCTCTTGATTCTTCTGCATCTTAGTCACACGTTTTTATCTAGGTTCTCCATCAACACACTGAGAATCACAGACACAGCTGCTTGAAGGTTAAGGGTCCATACTGACCCATAGGAGCTGCCCTTTACAGAGAACTCTAGCTTTCGCTTTTATAAAGATGGCTTTGATTGTGCTACTCATGTGCAATGTTCTGTACCAAATAAGAGCTGTGACAGGAGATAGAATATGCTCAGGGATGATGAGCACTGCTCATCCTCACTGCTAACTCCTCCATAGCTCCTCAGAAATGAGTTTGTGTGAATTCAGATTCATTAGAAGTTCTGAACTTCTGCATGCCTCCATGGGAATGTCAAAAGGCATGTTCTGGATTGAGGCTTTATTTCCTGGTGAGTTTCTAGCTCAATCAGAGCTGTTGTTTCACAGCAAAAGCAGATGCAGACTGTTGCCTCTCATGGCAACTTAGTACTGTCTAGGCCAGCAGTGGCTCAAGCAGTTGCTTGCAGCTTGGCTCTCACAGAGTCTCCTGGGCCAGCCTGCCTTCCACAACAAATAGAAACTATCTCACGAGGGGGTCATCTGAGCTGTCACAGCCATCGGCAATATGGCTTTCTCATGCAAGAGCAATAGTGTGGTGCTGTTCAACGTAGAAACTCACATTTTTGCGCACCCTTGCATGAACACTTTATCTCAGGCTCAAATATCTATTAAATGACTCTGAATTCACAGGGTTGTATAGCATCAGAACCAGTCCCTGGCAAACTGCTTTCAATACAGCGGCAGATGGAAAAAAAGGAAAAATATGCAGATATGCAGGAATGTTTTTCAGCTTGAAAAAAGCAGAAAAAATTCCCATTCACTAGGGAGAAACCTAAATTCATCACACAATTCAGTCCTCCCAATATCTGCTTTTGTCTGCCAATTCAGAACAATCACAAGCCCAAAGCCTACATCTATAGGAGTAATACTGAGGAAACATGGCCATGTTTGCCATTGGCCTAAAGTATGGCACTGATTCATACCCGCTAACGTGCTCATCCAGAGTCCCTTAGTTCTTATGTGTTAACCTTATCAGGAAGATGAACAGAGCACTGAACCATCTGAGTCCGTCAATATCTCTTTTGCAGTTGCTGTACAAGGTTACAGTAAATTGGATTATAAGATCTTTCTGAAACCACAGTTTTTGTTTAATTTTAAACTCTCTCCAAAAACTAATGCACTTCCTCTTCTTTTCAAATCAATGAATATATCCCCATATAATATCTTAAGTTTTTGAAATAAGGGATAACAGCATATCCATTAAGAGAGAGCCTCTAAACTCCCCTTAAGTTTATCCTTGTTTTAGTGCCTGATGTCTCAAATAATTTTTCCCTGACTGAGTATTTAATGGGAGGAATATATTGCCTTTTATTTAAATAGGGTTATGGCCTGTGCCACATTAATGACTGTGTGCTAAAATGTGCAGGCAGGGAATTCTTGCATTCTCTTCCCCGAATTCTTTGCCTGCAACAAGGAATTCTGGGGAGAGATGAAGAATCAGTTTCATTTGTTAGAGGACCAAGTAGAGGTTGCAATGATTGTTGAGGTAGATGGTACAGCTCACAGCTTGGAAAAAAATATTGCATTATCTGGACAGCAAGAAAACAACAAACTTTTAGAGAAAGGTAAGAAATCTTGGTAATAATTTGGATTTGTGAAGAGACCTGAATTTGCTGATTTGCTAGTGTGGATAAAAGCTAAAGACTATTAGCTAAAATAGAGAATGATAGGAGAAGTCTATGAACTTTCTTCTGTTCAAAATGGGATGATGCTGAGACACATGAAAAGAAATGTTACTGAGAGGAGTGAGAAAGATAGATAGAAGTCTGAAATTGAGAGTGCTTACAGGGTTGTCAGCAAAGAGATGAAAATTAAAACTAGATGAGAGATTAAGGCTACTCACAGACTGGAGTTATATCACCCCAGCCAACTCATCACAAATTCCACTTGGGATCTGCTTCTCTCTTTCCTGATCCATGTAAAAAGCTCTTCAAACTGCAGGTTATCTCTTATCACAGTAAGGGAATAAAAAGTTGTCTTGAAGGGATTCAGGTCATACAAGATCCTGCTTTTGGAAGATTCATCAATGTGTATGCTCTTCAGACATTATATTCTCTGTGAGTTTTGTATGCATTCATATGCGGTCATTAGTACTACACGGTTTTCTGAAATATAAGTGAATTTTGTGGTATTTAAGTGTAGCACAGGGTGACTGTTTTCTTGATGCTAGCAATGGAAGAAAAAGACCTAAACCCAGTTTTTTTAATGACTTATATACACATTTTAATGAAAACACTTTTAATATGATGAATACTTAGCTATGGTATGATTATTTTGTTGAGCTGAACTTAACAGCATTAGTGGCTTCAGAGTACTTGTCTTGGCAGCTGTGGCAAAACCTAAAGTCAGCAGTACTCCATCTGACTGTTTTTACTGGAAGACCCTGTGAAAGGAACACTCAGCAGACTGAGAAGAGATCGTACATTAAAGGAGGACTGCTAATCCATTTAAAAACAAGAACAGGAAAATGTATATGTGGGAAGATGAGTCCTACTTACGAAGTACCCAATGCTCTTGTGTACCCTTCTTATAGTTTGCTTAATCCAGCAACTTTCCCTTATGGGACTTTGATTTCCACATTTTCCAGTGGTCACACATGCACCTTGCTTGCAATATTGATGTGAAGTAAAGTTAGGCAAGGGAGCAGGACGACCATTTTATCGGCTGAGCAACTCAATAACTAGATTAGGGATCTGGTACCTGTTGTGTCTACCTTAATGGATCCCCAAATCATTCATTGCTGCTTGCAGGAAGGACTCTAACAACACACTTACTCAGAAACCCCATACCACAGTGACTGGGTGTCCTCGGTTCAGCAGTAGCAGTCATTTTTCTCCTTCTTAGTAGGTGGTGCAATGCTGTGTTTTTGACTTTCACCCTGGGAACCACATTGATAACACCAATTTTTTAGTTTCTGCTCAGTTAAGGACTTTCTGAGTCTCATGCTTTGCCAGGGAGGAGGGGAAGCCGGGAGGAAGCAGAGACAGGACACCTGATCCAAACTAGCCAAAGAGGTATTCCATACCACAGCACGTCATGCTCAGTATATAAACTGGGGGCAGTTACCCGGAATGGTTAGATCACTGCTCGGGTCGGGGTGGGTGATGAGCGGTTGCATTCTCTTCCATTGTTATTTCCCTTATCATTATTATTGTTGGTAGAAGCAGTAGTGGTTTTGTTATACCTTAGTTACTGGACTGTTCTTATCTCAAGCCATGGGAGTTACACTCTTTCAATTCTCCTCCCCATCATTCCGGGAGCATGGGGGGAGGGAGGCGGGGAGTGAGCGAGTGACTACGTGGTTCTGAGTTACTGACTGGACTTAAACCACGACACTGGGGTTTTTTAGTTGATGATAAAGTCAGTAATCCTAAACTGTTTCAGTTGTCCTAAACTGTCCAATGTATTTAACTGTTAAAGGTGCTTAAACCCAAAGATTTCTAGTGTTTTGTTTTCAGGTGGCCTGAAGTGCCTTGGTGGTCAGCTCATGAAACATAGCAAATGTAAAGGGGTACCTAAGGATTCAAGTTTATGAACCTACAGAAAGTTTTTACTTCTGATGTGCCTCAGGAGTATAGTTGGAGCTTTTCTTCATTTTTTCCTGAATGTGTCTAGCCTGAGGCTCCTACGTGCTTCTTAGGATCGGTTCCATAAATTTAAGATATGCAGAAGATATTAGAAGGAACATCTATATTGAATATATTCATATCAGAAAAGAAAATTTGAAAAACCGCAATCAGAACAGTCCATGTAATGTATTGCAATAACAATTTCTGTTTCAAATGTTTAACAACCGGCTTCACTGTTTGAATGGGGCAAAACCTTCAATAATGAAATTACCTCAGGCTTGATTTCACAAACAACATTGCAGAACAACTATAATTTCAGTGCCTCAACTACTAAATCATCTTATGAGAAACAGCCTAGGAATAAATGATATTTGCTTACTTAACTGTGATAAGAACCCATCCTGGAACCTAAGATAATAGAAGGCTGAAGCTTTGACATGGTATTAAGAAGGCAGTGGTGTTTCCTCATGACGAACACTAGGTTAACAGCTGTGACTGGAAAAGTCCTTTGGTCATTCCATATAAAGAAAGTTGCCAGGGGTACATTCCAGCTGTTGTAGTAATATTTTCCCTGCTTTAAATATATACCATTGATAACTTCAATGCAAGACAATTTTTTTAATTTCTTGTCCTCTGCCAATGGATAATGTTGCTGCAAAAACCTTTATGAGGAATTCTGCATTCCTCTACAGAGATACAGATATGCCACCGGTTTATTTATTAACTCCTGCAATAAGGACTAATTTGGTGACCACAGCAAAAAAATCCATCAGAGGTCATTGGATCAGATTTATAATTTCTAAATCTAGTAGAAGAATACATAAAACACTTTGGGAACCTTCAGGATTAAACCCACCATAGAAATGAATGATTCCTATTATTAATCTTAAGAAAAAGATTTTATTTATACCAAAGTATTACAGTGGAGTGTAAGTAGTTGTCCATTATCTGCTGAATGCTAGTAAAGTGTGTTCTGCCAGAAACTAATGCTTCTTTTATCAACACTTTCTACTTAGTAACTGACCTCTAGTTCCTGTAGGAATAATTAGGATCACTGACGAGAGTTATTCATGTTTTCAGACTCCTGTGAATAACATGATGATGTGATTTCCTGACTAGATGTAACCCAGGGGCAGGCACTGAAGAATAGCTGATAGTGATTAAATGTAATTTTATAAGTTTGCTTTCATTTCCTACAAGGCTCAACCCATCCTTTGTGTTACAGCAGTTACTTGACTCTCCTGTAGACCTTTAGGTTATAGGGGGGGTCAGTCATTCATGCTGAATAGTGGGCACATTAATGATAAAGGCAGATTATGTGCCACTTCTTTTCAGAAGTTTTTAAAGAAGCATCTTTATGTGTGCCCAAGTCAAGTCATTCTGTGTTGGAATTCCCTGCAGTATTACTCCCCAACCATAAAACACCAGGCAAAGAGGACAGAGCTTTTATACTAGGTTGCATTGTCTATGCAAAGCAATAACTTTGGACAATGATACATTCCCAGAGGAGATGAGTAACTGTTTCTTTTAGCATTATTATACATTAAATGAGCTGTTAATTTTCCAGTATATTTAAAATTCATATGTTTTATAGCACTAATGTTTTATATCTCACCTTTGCGTTAAAACATATCTTGGTAGCAGTTCCAAAGTTAATATTAAGAAGCTGTTTCAAACTCTTTGCATTTTTAAATAATCCTTACATTTTTGCTGTAGTTTTCTCCACACATCTTTTTCCTCCAGACTCCCTATAGACTGAAGCACCCCCAACCCCTCTGCAATACAGAGAAGGCTACTTTTGCACATGAAAGGCTGGATTGGCTTAGTGGAACTGTTTGTGACACGTACATGTATCTGTGCTGGCATACATATCTGTATGGACATATTATTATCCTGACACCTTTGTTCCAATAATCCTTCAATAAAAAAATAGTCTTCTGTGTGTGCATGCATATATCCCTCCCATTGTACATCTATTACAAACTTTATTAAACTTCTGGAGCCATTGGAACTCTGCCACCTTATGGGTGTAAGGCAATGGCTCTTTAACAATGTAGTCATGAGAACAAATACTTTTGACAGAACTTAAGAAATAATTTCTTTGACATGTTTATTAATTTCTGCAGTTCTAAAAATTCACTCATCTCTTTTTCCTCCAGGGATGAGCAAAAAACAAATACCTGTCATAACAAACTTAGCTACAAATAAACTTGGAAATGTCTCTAGCAAAATCTGAGCTATTTTTGCTCCATATTTGGGTTGTTTCACTTTAATAGCAGAAATTATTTTCAGAGCTCTGGGAGCAATTGGAGCAGATCATCCACACATCTCTTCCCTAAAGATTGTCCAGCTGCCCTCTGCAGTGGCTGTAAAATGCTGTACTCACTGATCTCTTGGGTTGCTTCCTTTAACCAACATTGTAATGGCTTCAGCTGGCTTAAACTTTCCATGACTATGTTGCCCTGAAGCACATTGCACCCAAGCCCTAGGAAACACCGCATTGCCTGGCTTTTAAACAGTGTAGAGAATGAGATGCAGGTCATCTGTGGCAAACAGAGGATGCAGCATCCCAAACCATTTTGCTCCCCTCCTGGAAGTTTCAGTGTCATTTCAGTGAGCACAGGTGGTTAAGTAGGTGGGAATCCACTACCATAGCCCTTGGTAGAGAGAGAGATGAAAGAAACCACTGCTGCCTTTGAGTGTCTGGGCTATGCCTATGCCATCAGTGCATGGAAAGCTTGCCAATTCTGGGGCCAGGGCACATGTACCATCCGCTTTCTACCTTCCTGTGCAGTTGAAGCTCAAACTTGTCTTAAGCATCACCTCACTCTCATGCTTCTGCAGAAAAGCTGTAAATTTGTCAGCCAGAGATGAGGTACAGTGTGTCAAACATTTAAGTTTAGACACAGTCGTGACAGGAAGATCATTTGAGTCTTCCAATGTATTACACTGAGGTGTGCTATACACAGTGAACCAAAAAAGCATGAAGTAAAGATAAGGCACGATGTTTGTTTTCAGGGCTGAACTTGGAAGACTATGCATAGTGTCAATAGTGTTTAAAATACTTGCTCTGCTTGCTTATCCAGTGATCCAATGTTTTGATTGAATACCTCTCTTTCCCACCTTTACCCCAAATTGCCTTTTCAGACTTGAGCCCAGAAAGTCTAACAGAGTTAACAGTGCACTCAGGCAACCTGCTCCTGTAATACCTGTCAGCATTGTCACAGAAAAGAATGTATGAAGGGGAATGTATCTAGAAAGACAATATACCATATGGAAACAATGCAATTATTCAGCTCAGAATTAATGAGCTTCCAGGACAGCCTTTCCTTCATCACCAAGCTGTGTTTCTTTACTGACTGCAAATGGCAAGGCCTTAGGTTTATGTCATGTCATAAAGAGGCTGTCATGTGTCTTTAATGACCGTACATAGCAGAACCTTAGTTTTATGTCTCAAGGCTGATGTCCACTCTTTATATATGATTAATGTGCTTTACAAAGAGTAGTTTGGCCACAGAAACCATCTAGAAATGGGAGAATAATTGGAAAAAATGTTCTGAAAAGCATGGATGAAAGAATGGATCTGACTAAAATTTGGGAGCAGATATTACATCTTGCTCTGAGTGTCTGGATTTGTCTTTCATGTGTTTGAAGGCTAGTGTAAAACAAACCAGGAATAATAATAAAGGTGTTTACCAATTTGTAGATATAGAGGTCTATGTCCATAAATTGCTTCAGACTGGCTTAGAAATTTTTGTGCTTTGTTCCAAGTAAATTAAAAAATATGCCTTTGAGCATGTTCATTAGTTTGTATACCTCTTGTCGTGCAATGTTCACTCATCGATCTGTCAAATCAAACAAAAGTAGATTATGATTTGGCCAGATGGCTTGCAAAGATCATCCTTGAATATTAGGTGTCAGGAAATAAAAACTGGGAATCAATTTGTTGAATGCTTAACATAGCTCACGTTCAAAATTACTGAATTAGGTCCTAGTTACTTGTCTCTCAAATGAATTCAGTAACAGTGCTTCCTGAACTGAGCCTAGAAAATGTCTCCTTTTTGGCCACTCATCTTCAGCTGTCAAGGTATACAGGAACAATTGTCGTTACTGTCAGAACTGACATGAAACGTCAACCACAATCCTGGATTAACTTCCCGTTGGATGTCTCACAAACTGCTTTCACAAGCAGTAATCCTGTCTCTCTCTTATTTCTACAGGCTTAGTTCTTGCCTTTTTCTTTGTTTGTTTGCTTGAGGATTGTTTGGGTTTTGTTGCTATTGATTTTGTTCTTTGTTTATGATTATTTTATTATCCTTTCTGTCTAAAATTGTGACTAGGCTGCATGGAATACATAAACTCCACTTACAGCTTTGCTGATTGGGAGGAGAGAATCTGTGGCTTTGGTAAATCTCAGATAGCCAATGCATTGGTCTAACAGGCTGTAAGTAGAAGGAGAGAATGGAAGCAGAATCTGTGTTTTGCTCAGGCAAGCATTAATGGCACCCTTCATTACCGTCTGAATTTACAGTGAACTCTTCCCTGATGATCTTACACATTACTTTTACTGTGTTCAGTAAGTGCAGGAACGCTTCTGAACCCTGACATCCTGCAGATGAGCCATAATAAAAACCCAGATCAGGTGGTGCAACCTGCATGGGACATAGCTTCTTGAAAGGTTTAACTACACCAAAAGGATCACCGAATGTGACCAGAGACAGCAAATATTGTTTTGTTTGTTAATCTTGCTCTTAGAGCAAGTTATGCCTAAATGTGGCTCAGCAACATGTGGCCAATGAATTCTTCACCTCTTGCTGGGATGAGACCTGGTGTGCAGCTCCTTTCCATTACTCCTGTAACTGAAGCTTGAAAACTGGAAATCCAGATGTGGGAGCAGGTAAAGAAGGGTGGTGCAATCCCTGGGATGGAGGCAGGTTAGCAGAACATACCTTCCCACAGGTTAAATGCTGCTATAATGACCAACTTAATTACAGGGTTTAAAAACCCCTTATTTTAGATTTTCTAATTATAACCTCAAGCTATCGACTCAGCCTAATGAGGTGATAACTGTATCCTTGAATCCATATACTACAAGGCCAGAGACCCAATTGTTTTCTTTTTTACAGCAAATCATACCTGAGCATGACTGCCAAGTTGTTTCTTTTTGGCTTGGATAGAATGACAGCTCCACAACTTCTTGAGTATAGTGGAATTTTTTCCATAGATTTCTATGGATTTTGGATTAAGAATGCGATTTTTGCTTAGATGTACAATGTAAAAGTCTACATTTTAGGAGGATATGTTCACATTTAAATGGTAGCAAAAATCCAGTGTAGATTGTTATGCTTCTCAGGCTCTCTCTGATGCCCTGGCTGTTAAAGAGGAATATATATGTGTATATAAACTGCTGCTGGAATTTGTCTACAGGACCAAATATGTTTTGTTCTTCAGAGAAATCCAGGTGCATCTGAGACAAGAGACTAAATACCTTGATTGCCTAAGATGGAAAAGGAACAGGGACACATTTCATTCACTCCAGGTGTACCAATTTGGGGGTCTTGTCCTTCATGTCCTCACCTCTGCTGATTGAGATTGGGTTCATACTCACTGAAAGCAAAGGGCTAGAGTTTCATCTGGTGATGCTTTAATATCTCTCAGACAAGGTACCTTAGATGAGCACCAAGCGCAGTGGATTCACTGCTGTAAACTTCAGTGAGTGAGAGTCGGAGCCATTCTTGATTGTTAATATAAGTTTGCTGGCAGATATTCATTACATATACATTACATAAACACATATAAAATCAGAGTTTGCATGATTTATATATATATATCTCGCTTTAAATTAAACACATACAAATCATAGGTCAAACTCATAAGAGGCAATGCTGAAGTCAGTGGAAGAAAACTGGGATAAAGAGACTTTTAAAACTTCTGCTTTATCCTACTTGGATGTTGCTCGGAACAGAATTTGCTTCAGTGACAATAGTTAGGTGAGTAATGACTGCTTTCCTAAGCAAAAGATTTGAGATTAGACTGTTTGAATCAATAACAGAGCAATCTTTAGCTTTCTGAGTATATAACCAGAGAATAAATGAAACAACTATGATTTCTCATGCACTCCATTTTTGTTTTTCGTTTGGATGAACAAGCTCACATACTTAAAGAACTCTTTGCCAACAGCAATAAAACACTTTGTGCCAGACTGCTATTGCTTATATTGTAATATTGTATTGTGACTTGAACTGTATTTCTTGTATTTGGTACTTTTGTTTGTGCATTGTTAGGCTTGGCTGGCTACAGTACTAGTGTACTCAGGGCTGGCAGATTCTTTCACTCATTTTACAGTGTAAATATTCATTTTCACAAAGCAGTGATGCTTTTTTTGGCCCAGTGAATTCAGACTCTTGGCTATGGCTTATATGCAATGGTTAGTGGAGACAAGGGAGGAAACTCCTACTTAGGTCTCTTTGTACCTATAGTTGCTGGATGAAATGAATGAGGCTAATTAGAGACTGACATGCTGGTGCCTCTTTTAAGTATAATCTAGACATTTTTATGAGAAAAAAGAGAGAAACAATATTGAATAAGCAAAATTTTGCTATTCATTTTTGAGTGGAAAGAGGTTTCAGCTGGCAGAAATAGTTTTATTAATCTCAGTGGAATTTCTCAGGCTAACAGGGTTTACAGCTGAGAATCCTGTTCAGAGCTTGAATCTCTATTGTCATCTTTTTTTCCATGAGAAAGGGAAGCAGATCTGTCCCTTCTGAAGAAAACAACAAAAACACAAGCACAACAAATGCTTAGCTATATTTTCTCTAATCATCTACATCACAGGCATGTTATCTTACATAAGTTTCACCTCAAATATGCCTAAAACCCTAGGCAACACATCTTGGACAGCCTTTTGCACCTCTGGAACACAAAGGCTGGCATTTCTTATAATTTGAGGTATATTTGAGAAGTAAAATTGGATGCACATATTTGAGAGGGTTCTGCATACTTGCAAAGCACCTGCCTTGAAATATGAAAAAGTCTGCATTTCTTGCTGTACTTTGTTTTCCTTTAGAAAGTTTCTTCACTAATAGGTTGTACCATCTGTTGGGCAATTTGTCTAGATACCATCTTGCCAGCAGCGCTCCTGTGTTTAGTCATGTTGCAATGTGTACGACTAGAGTAGATAGGCACCTGTCTCCCTTTTTTTGTGTGTTTGATGGGATGTGTGGGGAATAACCCTTTTTTTTCTTGTCTTTTTCTTTCTAATACTTTCAATTTCTCTATTTTCTTTCTCTGTGTACAACACAAAGAAGGTCCTGATATGAACCATTCAAACAGATCCTTTAAAAAAGCATCTTTCTTTCTAAAATTTACTTTTTGGGGGAAGGAGAAGAAGGGAATGGGATGGTAAATGGAATATTAAATTTGTTTTCTTTCACATAAAACCATGTTAGCATACACATGGAAGTTTCTGATTCAATACTATTCATTTTAGGGCTTTTTTCAAAAAGTTAGTCTTTCTTTCATATCCAAGCAGTTCTGTCTAAAATCACAAGGATCAAACAGGATTCATAGCAAATAAAATGACACCAGAAGTTTTCCACTGTACCATACCAGCTGGGACATAGCAAAGATGCTATGTATGATCAAAGCCCTGCACACTTGCAGGTCATAGGACTGTCACTCTTCATAGTTGCCATGACACATGGATGTGTGTCTCTTTGTGGATTCATGATGCTGATAGTATCATCTGGAGGATAATCCAGTAATCAGCTTTAAATTGGCAGTAATCCACTGAAAAATACAAGACATGTCCAGATGGTAACATTCATCATACCTACAGTGGAATATGCCACGGTGAGAGTCCGGTATCCTTGCTGACTACCTGAAGCCTTCAATATATACTTACTCATAGCTGACAAAAGGGTAATACGTAGCAATGGCAGGAGGAACTTCACCATCTTTAGTCTTCTTTAGTATTTCTGGATAGCTTTTATCACACTGTGCTCCTTTCATCTGGGAAAAGAAAATAATTTAAACACCTCATAAGAAATAAAACCTGGAGCTAGTAGAGTGAAACAAAAGTACAGCAGGACCCTATGATTATTATGAAGAGGAACTGTAAAACCAGAAATAATCTAATTAGAAGTAAGTGGGGCAGATGCAAGGCAGAAGAACACATGCTTATTCCAATCCACACAGGAAAGTTGTCTCAATCACACTTCCTTCAGCCAAAACGGTACTTTAAGTAGCAGTGCAAGCTGAGGGTGTTTTAAACATAGCTCTGCTTCCAACTTTGGGTATTGAGACAGGTCAGGAGGACAGCACAGTACTTGCAGCTGACTTTTCTGAGCACTGTTGTGGAAAATGATTGACATTTCTTGTTTGGCTTAAGTCTGAAAGGGCTATGAAGTAACGTAACACAAAGTCATTTCTCATTCAGTCCCTATAGGTACATTAAATGTTTCATATTCTTTCAAAAGTCACTGAAGTTACAAAACTCATTACATTCTATTTTAATTATATCCACTTTCTTCCTTTTCTTCACTAGGTAGCAATTATTGGTGAATATATATATTCAAGAGAATCTGCATTTTCTTTCTAGCCTGAAATCTAATATGCAGTTGCATTAAAATTAGTCTGTTACCAAGAGAATATTCCAATAAAAGCTGGTAATAATGAAATAATTCTGTTTGGATTTAATACAATTCCATATTAAATAGATTAAGGGTTCTTTCATAATCTCTTTCCTCCTTTGATTTTTTTTTTTTCCTTTTTTTTTGGTGCTGTTCACCAGCACAACTCAGGAAGGTGAAATCTTTTCAGTGTCTTCAGGGTGTAAAGTATGTAGTTGCATACTGGATTCCATAAAATGGGTCGTACTTTTAACTACACCTATGCTGACACTTGTGACTGACCGATAAACCTCTAAAATGGATGAAGCCTCAGAGGAACTTGGGTAAAGGTGATGTGCCCTTGAAGATCAGGGAATAACACAGGGTGTGACTGACCACAGCTGTTGCGAAGAATCTGAATTTTATCTCCACACACAAAGGGGACTAGAGGGTGACCTTTATTTCAGATAAAGAGTTAGCAGCAGCTGAGTGGATCAACTGGTGGTGTAAATATTTGTCTCTGAGTTCATAAAAAGAAAGTGAATGACTTCCTGAGATAGCCAGACCAGCATGGGGAGAGTGAATTTGGGGTTTAGCACAACATAGACTATTAAAACTAAACAACAAAATAATTTCAAATAGAGCAATAGGCTTGAGCTGGCTTCAACCCACATATTACTTCCCAGAATCTGGAGATGACCAGTGTCACGACAATGAGCACATTATGTATGTATTATGACCAGTAATGGAACTGGTACTGTGACTAAATTGTATATTACAATTGCTACACATTTTGCTAGGTTTAACTTACATTTGTATTGTGTTATGCAATACGTTCTTCATCACTTTTAAATCTGTAAAATAGTGAATTTGATATTACACATTACCCTTTCCACTTGTGGAACATCTAAAAGAAAGAGTATTAGACTCTAACAACACTGTACAGAAATCCTGGGATCAATCTGAGACCACTGTAGTACAATTACTTCGGAAATGAGACAGCAATAATGGCAGAAAACTAAGCCAGAAAGTAGATTCTTGCAAGATTTAGATCAATATAATAATAATATTGACCATGGCAGCATTAGGTTGGAACACAACATAGTGCTAAACTAAATAATTGTTCAAAACCTATGTAGATGAGGCCCTCAGTGACATGGTTTAGTGGTGGTCTTGACAGTCCTGGAGTAATGATTGGATTTGATCATCTTAAAGCTATATTATATATTTGTAAACACATTGTATATATTTTATAATGTAGTTTAAAACAGTTAAAAAAATTTAAAAGTTCTGATCTGCACAAAACATTTCTAGTGATGCAAAACATAATGCCAGAGATATTAGAATTGGGGTTTTTTTGTGGATTTTGTGAAGTCCTTCACAAAAGTGGAATTTCCATGCTCTGTGCTCCTGCTTTTACAGACACACCTCGAGAGCTCAATCAAAATTCTTCGGAATAACTTGAGTAGTTGAATGGAAATAAATTACATTTGAAATACCATTAGTATTACAGTGGTATTCTAGGTCTCTATTATACTTGGTAACACAATACATCAGAAAACCCTCAAAGACCATTAAGATTTTTAAGTGAAGGATATATCAAAAAGATGGACTATTGTATGGTGCTCTTTCACGAAACCTTTTGTTGAGTTTTGTTTCTTCGTATGCTTCAGAGCAGCAGAGAACGCCTGGGTCCATTTGTTCCCCTGCCTTCTTATTTGAATGTAAGCTACCTGAGACAGACTCTGCGCTTCAGTCTGCCTTTGCACATAGAGTCTAGCATAACAGGTCCTGGTTCATGACTCGGGGTATATCTACACCAACACAGGCTTGGCTAGCAGTACCTTGGGTTGACAAGTGTGGTGGAGTGGTCAAGGCCTCCTGAACCTGGTCACTCAGTTGTGAGGGCTTCATAACCCTGGGCTTAATCTGCAGTGTAGGTGTGCTTGGTGTGTTCACATTTGTGAATAAGATTATGCAAGTCTTGGAAGGGGTCTTTGGCTCAAGTGGAAACAAAAAGTTGTTACCACAAAAGGCATATGGTTCCATCTCCAGTATAGTCATAGAAAGAAGAGACAATGGAATAACTGCCCTTCTGAACATTTTCATCTTTCTTTTCCTTGTTCAGAGGTATGCAAAAACCTTGCTGAGCTTGGTGGACCTCATCTTTGGAGCTCATTGGAGCATGCTTGGGGCTGCCATCCTTCACTCTTTTCAAGGAAAGGCAGGGTAACAAAATGCCTGGGATAAGGTCTGGCCTGGGTCTTACCTGACATGGTGAATCATTGTCAGAGATAAGGAAATCCCAAACACTGACTTCTAGTTTCTTTCCTTGACCATGGAAAAACTTTAACATGTAAGCTCTTCAATAACAAAAATGATAAGTTCAGGTTAGAAATAAGGTATAAGAAGGAAACTGTTTACTGCAAGGGTAGTGAGGTGCTGGCACATATTGCCCAAAGAAGTGGTGAATGCCACATCCCTGGCAGCGTTCAAAGCCAGGTTGGACAGAGCCTTGGATGATATGATCTAGTGTGAGGCGTCCCTGTCCATGGCAGGAGCCTGGAACTAAATGATCCTAAGGTCCTTTCCAACCCAAACCAGTCTGTGATTCTATGATTCTATGGCACTGTTTTCACGCAGTGTTCCCCAGAGTTATGTTTGTAACTCCACAGATACTCTGATATAGTGCTACAGATACTGTCAGCTTTTTAATTACATGTAAGTGTAAGGTGACACATTAAAAGGCTAGCCTCATTTGTAATGAGGTTTAAAAATATACGTATTACGGTTTCAGATAGATTACCTGTTCTTTTTGGAGTTTTCACTTGCAAAAAAAAGAAGTCCACACAGAATTTTCAAATCAGATGTAATTGGTTTTTTGCTTTAGAAAAATAGTCTGAATTACTCCATAATTGCACTGGTAGAAAAAAAAAAGAAAAAGTTAAGACTGTGGAAACTGTAATTAAAGTACAACCCTAAAAGGATTGTAAGTTAATACCTCTGAATCAAAAGAAAGTCTTTTAACCTGTAGCATCTGCAGTCTTGTCTTTACCGTACAGCTATTAACCCTGAGGAGTAGTTTTAGCAATAATAATTAGCCTATGTTTTTATTCTAATGAACCTATGTCTAAATTCTTTTTTGTGCATGGCAGAGGTGCAACTGTAAATAAACCTCACCAGCACCGTGACCTCCTCCACATGTTGTGATTAGTAGGTGCTTTCGTTGCAAACCTTCCTTCTCTCTAAACTGCACATCCACGTGCTGACTGAAATGCCACTCTACAGCAATGAAGTGTAACCTCTGACTTGTGAGACTTCATCTTTGTCACTCAATCCCTGGTATTTCCTGGCACTGGAATAATGGTGCCTTTCACAGGGAGCAGAAAGACAGAGCTTTCAGGGACAGGAGGGAAAAAGGTACAAGAAAACTTCTTTCTCATGCTCCCTGTCTCTCAAGAGAGTGTCAGGAGTGAGTCTGAGGAAGGGGTTTTGTGAAGTGAGAAAGACACATAGGAGCAGGCTTGTGAAACCCACACAGTGACTATACATGGTTGCCACCCCTTTTCTCCTCTAGTGCTTCTCTGTGAATGTGCAGTTTCAGTAGTAATGCTTCTGGATAAAGTTAAAGCCTATTCCATACCCTGTGGGCTACTGAGCACATTTTGGATGGATAATCAATGCCTTTTGTGGGGAAACATGGAAGAGCTTTGCTGAGATAGAGCCTTTTATCCAGGATCTTCTTCACTGTCTTACTGGTGTTACTATAAGGGTCTCTTTTTCTTATTGTGCAACACAGCCCCAGAGGCTGCTCCGCATTTACTGTGCAAATGAATGGAAATCTTTGCTACTCTCTCCAGTAGTGTTGATCTCTTTGTGTGCTTTCTGAGTCATCATGTACTTCCAGTGTTTTTATAGTATTCTCTGGATATCAGGCTGCTGGCTCCATATAAGCACTACTGGTGCCTATGGCTATGTTGCGCATGGAAAAACCTGTCTGAGTGACCGCAGCATCTGAAGGGTGGACCAGAATCATACACACAGTTGTAAATACATGATTTTGACCACTGGAGGGCTCACAATTTGTTCACTGGTTTTGAGAGAGACTTGGATAATGAGCAAGGAAAAGTTGAGTACAGTGCTCAGTTCCAGGGAGCTGTTACCTTTGCACATGGATTCCAAAGTCTCTATGAAAATGTTTAGCAAAGTCAGACTTTACTTCTCATGCTGTACTTCTGCATCCATCACATTAGGAAATCAGGAGGGAGATAGGGGTCATCTGGAATTTATGTGGTTTTAACAAACCTCTGTAGGAAATAACCTGCTCCTAAGTGAACCCTTCTGTGTCTTGTTTTCTCATGACTGTATTGCTTCTGGCTCACGAGCTTGATCTCGTTTCTGCATTACACTGCATAGACATGCTTTGGGCAGGTAAAGAGTTTATCAAGTGTCTTGAATTGCTTTGACAAAAAAAGTTACTGGTAACTTGATTTATTCTCGGCAGTTACCTGGAGAATTGTCTGGGGAAAGTTCTTTTGCTCTCTTGGTGCAATTCTTGCAAGAAGGATTATAATTTGTTATTATTTGGCTGGATGACACTAATCAGTGCCCATTCTTTGGCTGTAGTTCACTCTGGGCCGCTTATTCCACCAGTCACCATCATAAGAAACAGTTTAATGATTGCCTGTCTTGCCATCTTAGTTTTGCTGTGGTGTTTTGCATTGCTTTCCTAGAGCAATCAAAGCTTGGGTTTGGCTCAGTCACAATTTTACAGATGAAAGCAGAAATCCCAGAGGAATATCTGACAGCTTGTGTAGTGGAGGACATCCAACTAGATGCTTAAAATTACCATGAACAGCTACAAACCCACCACAAAAACAGTAGGACGGAGAAAGCCTACTGTCACCAGAGTAGTACATATTTCTATCATTCAGACTTCCTTTCTCTTTTTTGAAATGTTCATCTCCTAGTAAGATTATTTTAAGGGTAATTGCTGTCATAAATTGTAGCTTATGAATCCAGTCCCCTCAAAGTCAACCCACTTTTTTCCCCTGACATCAAGAAAAACAAACTTTGATTACAATGGTTACCATATCAACTTCCTCTTAATTTGAGTTGCACTCCCCAAATAATTTTTCTTCTATGGTAACATAGATATAGATGTTAATCTTTTCATGTAAGAAGCTATTAAAATATCTCCATATTCATCTCTATCAGTCAATGACAAGCATAGATGCATTAATACTGAGAGAGCTACAATGGAATTCAATTTACTTATTAATAAGACATCAGGATGTTTTAGAGCCTGTTAGTGCTGTGCTTTGGGATATGATCCACAATCTGATAAATCTTCTGGGGTGTGTAGGCAGTGAGCACAATGCCTCTCCTTGTCAGTAACTTTGTGACCATGGGTAAAAAATGCTTCTCAATTCATTACAAGTGGCTGTTGCTGTAGTTCTTGTATTGTCAAGATTTCCAATGCAATCAATGCTCACATCCCTTCATGTAGATAAGATGACATGATATTCATGTTGTCTACCCTTAAGCATTTAATGTAAGTTCTGTGAATTGTCTTTTGGAGACACTTATCCCTCTCCAGGGTTTTATGAGAGTACTGAGTTACCCGTAATAGACTTAAAACTAAAATTGTCTGAGCTCTATCACAGTACAGCCTGTGGTATCACTGGCTCTACCTGGACCTGTCTAAGTGAGTCAGATAAACTGCATCAGTCCTATTGTCTAGTTTGACAATCTAATAAGTGTCAAATCACAGCTTATATTCAAACAGCAGAACTCCCTCCTCACCCCAAAAATGAGTTTGCCTCATCCATGGAACCTGCTGGAAAGAGTTTCACCCCTTGAGCTCGTATCCTGAGCCTTGCCTTGGCATTGGCTGGAGGTCTGCAAGGAGGATAATGCTGGTTTAGGAGCACACTAACGATGAGAAAAGGGGTTGCCATAGGATAGGGCTCCATGTTTCCCCTGGGCTTGTTTCATTTATTGCTTTCAATGGAGTTTCTGAAAACAGTCTGCACATCAGTCCTCAGAGCCATTTCTCAATGTAGCATCTGCCAGTTAACCTTACCTTCTTAATAGAAATGTTGTGAACTGCTTTATATGTGGAGAAATACCCAGCTCGGAAACTGGGATTTTGGACCAAGAATTAAAACTCTGAAGGAAAGAAACATCACCTTTGAAAAGAATACAAAGAGTCCTATATTATTCCTCTAAACCAGCAGGGTAAGGTCTGCACACCCAAATTAAATTAAATAGAAAAAAGCTTTTCCTTTATGTATACCCTCTTATGCACCTTCAAATATGCACTGAAATATAGTCCCACAGACAGAATGTTATCACAATTTTAATTAAATTTTAATTCCTTATGGGACACTAACTTTTTATGTCAGAAAGAAGTTTATTAAAAAATTAAAATTTAAACTAACTTACTCTTCTGAGGGCACTGCTGAATGCAAGTTTCTTCATAAGATTTACTCACAAATTGAGTAGTTCTCAGGAGTTAAATCCTCATGGCTTTGCCTCATACAAGGAGCATGCTCTGGGTATTGTTGTACAAGGACATAAATCACAGTTTTCACAAACATAACTTGCTTTTGACCACTGGTCTTTCAGGTTAAAGCAAAGTACCAGGGAAAGAATGTGAGAAGCAAAATGAAGGGAAAATATAATGAAAATAATAGAAAATCTGCCTTTTAGTCATTACTATTACTATTCAGACATTCTCAAATGGTTCCCTCTTTTTAAAAAATAATGGTATTTCCTGAAGAGGGACTAAATTTGAACAGAATGAAATTTCTTCATGTTTGAGAAGTGGAACACCCAGCAGGTGTTCTTACCAAAACAGGGAATTTGCGCCTGAGTGTCCAGGGTTTCCAAGCACCTGTTCTAGTATTACAGCCTTAATTTCTGCAAAATTACCTATGGAGATGGAGAAGCAGCTCTTAGTTTTATAAGACTAGCAATTTTGGACCTCAGAATGTTGTTAATGGCTTAAATATATAACTTACGACATAACGTTAGATGAATTGCACCCAAAAGATGAACAAACCATGCTCATTAGCAAGTTAGTTGTTTAGGGTATTTATGGTATCTGATCACAACTGTAAGGATTTTTAGTAAGTTCATTAGCTGCACAGCAGGGGACTCTCATCTTTCTCTCTATAATTTGAAAATAATGAACCACATTGTGATATATTGTAATCAGAAAATGGACATGCTGATGATGACTAGGGTGAGGGGTTTTCTGTATTCTCTAATATTCTCTAATAATTATTACCAGCCTCTACAGATACTTACACAAATCATAGAACCATAGAATTATTTAGGTTCAAGAAGACCTTTAAGATCATACAGTCCAACGATCACCCCAGCACTGCTAAGTCCACCAGTAAACCACATCCCTAAGCACCATGTCTACATGTCTTTTAGATACCTCCAAGGGTGATGACTGCACCATTTCCCTGAGCAGCCTGTTCCAATGCTGGACAGCCCTCTCAGTGAAGAGATCTTTCCTAATATCCAAACTAAACTTTCTCTGATGCAACTTGAGGCCATTTCCTCTTGTCCTATCACTTGCTACTTCGGAGAAGAGCTGGACCCCCACCTCACTGTAACCTCCTTTCAGCTAGTTGTAGAGAGTAATAAAGTCCCTCTGAGCCTCCTTTCCTCCAGGCTAAATAATTAACTCTCCTGAGTTATATCAGTATTTATTGTACTTTAAGCATCAGTTTTAATTTATAAATCTTTGCTTCACTGCAGTCAAAGTTTGAGGATTTTGCTGGAGACACAAACTTATAGATAGCAGATCATTACACTATAGATGAACTAACCTTTCAGTTTCCTTATGCAAACCAAAACAAAGGCAGACGTAATTCAGATTTACAGGAGAACTCAGCATTGACTAAGATAGCACTTGCTTAGGATGGAAACTGAATTATCTCACTGCTTTTATTAAGAGAGACTCTGTGACTAATATGGAAAGTGAGGGAAAGTTGGGAATCAGAAGGTTTGTTTTGTTAGCTCTTCTTTTATGCTGTTTGGAAAACAGGCTGGAAGATATGCAGAAGCCAGACAGTTAGTTTGTTTTAGCTGGTTAAATCAGCACTGGTTTCAGCATCTGAAACAACCAATAAACCTCAAGGTGTTGTGCATGTGTGTGTACTTAGGGAATCTCCTTTTCTTTTTCCTTGAAATACCACACAGGAATGCCCTGCTCTGTGAGTATAAGACAAAGACTAAAACCCAATGTGTACCAACACAGCAGTGGAAAGACCCTACTCCCACCCATTCTTCTGGTGGTAGAGGTGGGTTTGGCAAGTATGGTATGGTCAGAACAATGTGTTTGGGTTATTGATCTGATTTGGACTCTGGTACCTCCATAGTGATGTGACTGTACCCTGATGCTGCATGTTGACTGGGGAGATGCTCAGTAGGACTAATCCCTACACAAATTTTGGAAGCTTTGAAGTGCCTGTGATAATACTCAAACCCTGAAAAACTAAACTTCTGGATTATAAATCATCTACCTTGAAATTAAATGCATGAGTCACTCAGCAACCACATGATTTAGTTATAGCTGGCTCTGACGGACTTTTCTCTGGTATTTATATCATTTCATTGCAATTTTCTTGACTTCTGGAAAAAAATGCAGTCATTTTTAACTCAAAATGGCATTGAATCTCTAGGCAGAATTCCTTCTGCTGTCAGCAGGAGCAGGATTAAGTTTGCAGTGGTTACTACATCAAATTTTCTAATGAAAGATTATTACAGTCCCTTATTAACTATTCCTCTTTCATGATAATTCAGATATAGCTGTTCATCTGCTTGTGGAACTCTTAAATATCTTTAAATTCATCTCTGTCAATCAATGACAAAGTGAGCTGCATGAATACTAGAAAAATTACAATGGATTCAATTAACTTATTAATAAGACATTGGAATATTTTATCGCCCAGTAACACTGTGCTTTGGGACATGATGCATTCACTGATAAATCTCACTGAGTGCTGAGCAGAAAATGGATTCCTTCTCAGCAATCCTGAAGTCACACTTAATCAGACAAAATCAGATATATAATTCTCAACTGCTGCCTTGTGGAATAGTGATGGTGGAAGCTGCAGAGTTTAGCAGCAGAGATTAAATGCTTTGAAGGATTGGGCACATTCAGCTGAAATTTTGCTTGATTAGAAGAGAATTTGAGTCTAAACCCTTCAAGACACAGACTCCATTTTGATTTGTGTCTACATGTATTAGTTGCAGTAGAGATCCTTTTAAGGAAATTTGTGAGACAGAGTTACCTAGACTCATGTCAATCTTTGACATTACATAAATGTTTATTATTGATTGATCTAGTAATGCACTAGTAATTCAGACTGCTAAAAACCTCAGGGACGAGAAAGGTAAGGTTCATAAAGTGCGAATTCCGAGGAAAGTGGAACTTTGTTAATCTGTGCATGTTTTTATAAGTAAATAGTGATGGAACCAGTAGTTTAATCATGCATTTAAACCAGATTAATCATGCATTAATCCTAAATGCACAGCAAATGTATTAATATTGTAGAATACTGGTAATTGTCATCTTTTTTACTGGTCAAGATTCTAGGTTTGTCTTCAAAGCTTATTACCAAGGTAGAGCTGGAAGTACTATTGCTTGTGCTCAAATACTGAAACTATGTTGGCTGTTGTTTGAGATACTGAGCGGTGTTTTGGCCTAAGGAGTTTTTTGTCAACTACCCATAGCAGAGGTGGTGAAATTCAGGAAAAACATTAATGTGAAGGACTGGAGTGGGCAGGAAGTTGGGGAAGGCTACTTATACATGCATAGATGGATGCGATATATATACATTTAATTATTGGCATCACTGTCTGATTAATTAGAAAGGGGAAATAATTTCCTTAGCTTGATATTTTTACTTTGAGAGTTCCTAGGGTAGTGAGTTTGCTTTTCTTTGCAAGCATACACTGACTTTTGCTCCCCATCTGTTGGCAAGTATCTATGGTTACCTGTATGCTTGAAATAAAACAAGTAAAGGCCTGTTCTTTGCCAGTGGGCTAGGTAGGACATCATGGTTTATGTCCATATGGTTAAACTTCTTAGAGCAGACTGGCCCTGATCCTAATGCTTTTTGGGAATAGTCCCTCATTCATGCTGTCCTTGAATTGTGCCTGCACATTGTCTAGGAGCATGCTAGTTAACATGGGAAGTTGCATGCCTTTACTCCAGCTGAGTCTATGATTCTGTTTAGAGCAGGGTAAATGATAATTTGATAAAGGCTTTTCCATCCTCATGACTTGTGAGTGAAATTGTTTTCATTTAGACTGAAAATAAAGTTCAAAGGGTTGTAGTGAATGAGGTACATCTGGCTTGCAGGGGGTTGAACCAGGGTTCAGTTCTAGAGCCAGTCCTGTACAATATATTTATCAACAATCTGGATGCAGAATTTGAATGCAGCATTAGTGAGTTTGCTGATGATATCAAATGATGAGATGCTCTCATGAGGGACAGGAGGACTTGCAGGAGGATCTATATAGATTGGAGCATTGGGCTATGATTAATGGGATGAAAATTAAGAATTAAAATGCCACACCTAGGATGGAGGAATGCTGAGCATGAATTTAAACTGGGAGACTGGAGAGTCAGACAGTTGGACTAGACGATCCTCGTAGGTCCCATGCAACTGAAATCGTTCTGTTCTATGCTATGCTATGCGATGCTATGCTACACTACTAGTTCTGTTCTATGCTATGCTATCCTAGTCTGTTCCTTTCCATTCCATTCCATGCCATGCCATGCCGTGCCATGCCATTCTGTCTGCCAGTAGCTGCCTCTGGATAGCAGTCTCCCCAGTTGCTGGCACCTGGGCCCATAAGCCTTCAAGGTTAGAGCCTCACTCCGGATGCTGTTACTGTGACTGCCTCCCTCATGCACGCACAGATGCAAGCAATCCACTCCAAAACCCTACAGTCTTTCCAGCAGTTGTTCTGGACTCCCTTGTCCCTTTAGTAAACAACTTGGATTCAGTCAGATCTCTACCCCCTTGTACCCATCATGCTCAGACACAAAGTTCTGATTTCTTGTTGTAACTATGAAACAGTTTGCTGAGGATACAAAGGAAATGAGATATGTACTCAAAGAAAAAGAGAAGGAGTGAAAGGACAAGAGAATATGCATGAGATCCCTGTTCTTCTAAATTCAATAGCAAGACTTGCAAGGAGGAAATTTTCATCCATTGAGCTTTTCCAGGTTTTCCATACGCATTTTCTTTTGTAAAGAACTTCAGGAAGTGCTAGCTGGATTAACTGCATTTAATCAATGTATCTGTTCCAATTTTCTTCAACAGAAGACCTGGCGCTCAGTTGCAAAGGAAAGAGTGATAATTTTAAAAACATAAAGTTTTATGCGAATCCATTCTGCTGTTATTAAGGAAGGTGAAAGTGTTGCACAGGAGGGAGTGAAATTAGCTTTGGAATGGTTTTGCATGTAGCTACTTGGATTTTTTTCCCCTGACACTCTTTAGCAGAAAGGACATGTTTTCTGTGTCGGTTTTGAAAAGGCTTGATCTGAAGAAGACCAGAACTTGCTGTTTTACTCTGACAGCTCTGATGTACTCCCTGGATGCTTGATCCAAACATCACAAAGTGCCTTCATTACCGACCCCTTTCCTGTCTTTCCCATCTTCTATTACTTTAAACATAAGAGCTGTGCTTGATCACCTTTGAACTGAAGCTGTGTGCTTATTACCAGTTTCATAGCCGCAGCTGGGTAACTGCTTTCCAGAAGGAAATTAAATCTGCATGGAAGAAAGAGAAAAATTCAGGTAGTTTAAAGAAATAGGTATGTTTTTCCTATCTGGTAGTGTTAGGAGCACAGAAGTTGTCAGACTGGATCATGCTCCAGGTCTGTGCAGCCCAGCATCCTGCCTCTACAGCAACCAGGACAGGCTGCCTTGGAGGAAGACACATGAACCCCAACATATGCAGACATGGCATAATCTGTTCCTGTGTGATGTCTCATTTTTACTCTTTGGAGACCTGTACTGGGGTAATTATTATGGTTCTGGATCTTGTGTTACTGTGCAAACTTCCTTTTCTTTGAATGGGGCTTTTTTCTCTTTCTCCTTTTTTTGTCTGGGACATAAGTAGGTGCAATGAAATTCCCATATAACCATAACTGAAAGGGAAATACTATTAAAATCCTTAACTGACTGCTATGGACTTTTCAGATAGATGAACTATAAGCTTCATGGGGAGCATTTTGTAGCTCCTGAGACACAAATGTGTTGAGTGCAGGTGCTATGGCAGGTTTCTGTCATGTGTCTGGTGGTGACAGGACCATACCGGCATGGGGACTTCACCGTGATTCCATCATATGGTGGAGGTAAGCCAGCAGGTATGTGTGGGCCTGCTCCTGAAACAGCCTCCATGCTAAGTCCTGCACCATCCCGCCACATCCGTCTCCTTCCAGATGTTCCTGCTTCTCACCATGGCTAAACTGTGATGTGTGTCATGTTTTCTGCCCTACTTACCAAAACATTGACCAGCTCTGCCATATGGAGTCAGGGGCTGCAACACAGTGTCTTGTCCTTCTAAAAGTCAGAGAAATATATATGCTTGCTGACTTCTGGTATGTTTCAGAATTTCAGAGTAATGCCATTTTCTTTAACAGGCAGCCACAACTGATGTCTCTATTTGAAGAATGCAGAAGTCAAAGTCCTCTAACTAATATTGGCTAATCAGCTAAAGTGATCTGTTGTTTTGATAAGTCCTGCCAGAGGAGATTGAATAAAACTCCAAGCCATTGAGAAAGCCTGGACATAAGATGCACATGAGATTTTTCTTTCCTTTGTTACAGGCTGTGATTTCTTTTTTCATTGATGAACCGAGGCACATATGGGTATCCTAAGCTACCTAAAGTCCTCAAAACCCACTGCTCAGCTGCTGATTAACTCAAGAGGGTTAAACGACTAAATTTCCACTGTTGCACATATACAAAGTAGCTTATGTGCTTATCCTGCTCCACATTTTATGAGCTTTTGGATCCTTCACTCAAACTGCAGCCCCAAACCTGGAGTTAATTCCCCTTGTCAGTCACCCATGGTCCTCCTCAGAGCACTTCATAACTGAAGACTGTTCCCAGCATGCCAGCTCCTTGGCACATTCCTCCAGGCTTGCTGAAATCTTACTTCCTATTCAAATCTTCCACAAAGCTCTCCCTGAATAACCTGCCAAAACCAAGAGACATCTTTTTCACAGTTATTAGAAAGGCAAACTCCTTTTCTGACTTCAGTTAAATCCATACACTATTGCGCAGACTAGTTTCAGGTGAGCTAGAATAGGATTTGGAGCAGGTACACTGCCCTACAGAACTGTCAGGGCCCTGACTCCCAACAAGTAGTCAGCAGGAGAAATCCAGACATACTTTCTTGGTTGTACAAGGAGTAGAACAAAGATATAACATATTGATTGTGTTGAGGAAAGGCCATGCAATAAAACTTCTATATGAAACTGAATGCAGCTGACCTCACCTGGAGAATAATATTTTTTGACAGCAAATTTGTTGAAAAAAACCAAAATCAACACTTTACAACACTGATTTTTTTTAAATTTTATTTTGTTTTTTTAGATTTCCATATCTGATTCTTCTCACAGGTGTCAGTGTAACAAAAAAGGGTCTCTACCAAGTGTTTCTGGCTCTACTGTACATTTAATAGTTTTCATGGACTTCTATCCGTACTGAGAAATGAAAAGTGAGGTGACTCCTCTATAGACAGTACAGCCATTCATGCATTCATGCAACATCAGCTTCTTTTGTAAACATATGTGATCATTGCTGCATAGAGAGTGAGAAGTGCTCCATGATGTGTATCCCATTCATTTCTGAAACAGATGTCACCCTAGAGCCGTCTCCTCACTTTGTCAGGGAGACTTATAAGCTTACAAAAGAAGTTAACCTATTAAAAAGCTCTGCACTGTTCATTCTACTTCAATTCCAGTGTCCAAAGACTCAGAGCTTCTGGCCATGATAATTTTTAATACATGCTTTCTTCTATATTACCAATTTGCGTGCATATAACCTGTAGGTTATCTGTAAAGAAAGATGGTGTTTCTGCAGCAGTGTGGATTACATTCAGGTGCAAAAAGCAAAAGCAATATTCAGGAAACTTTTCCTCCCTAATAGTCTCCCTTCTTCTAATTTCCCATGGGCTAATCCCTTCCCTTCCTTTTCCTTTTAATTGCCTCTAATTTTTTTATTATCTTTATTTGCTGGTCTACCAAGGTGAAAGTTTAGCTGAGTTTTCATGTTCAGGTGCTTGTAAGGGGGTAACAATTGATGCGAGTACTTCAAAATACATGTTAAAAGCTAATGTAAATTTTAGCTTTTTCAATTAACACTGTTTACTGTCAATACTACTTTCTGCTTTCAGAGACAGAACTGTGAGCCCCCTCCCCATCGTACATACGTTTTTCCCTGTCACATTGGCATCACAAATCAGAAGCAAAACAACTCCTATTAGCCTCGTAGCCCCATATAATTCATGACTTTGCAGGAAGAAACTTCACGAAAGAGTCAGCTGGAGGCTCAACCCCAGAACAGCAACGGGACCAGTTGAGCCAACAGACAGCAAACATGATGGTGTCAATGTGGAGCATCTATCAGTAAGGATGGGCTGCTTATACCTGCTCCAGCCTCTGTATTTCAAGCTGAATCTCCACTTAACCTTTTCTGCCAGCTTTCCTTCTTTTCTCTCACTATTCCTTCCTTGTATAACTCTTTCTTTCCTTAACTAGTCATTTCTTTGTATTTACCTCTGCTGAATTCTCTTCTCTAAGGTCATCTCGTTGCCTTGTCAGGGCAGAGACTGCGCAATGCCCAACAACATCAGACCTCACGCATCGTTCATCCTCAGACACCACTGTGGTAGGCCTGTTAATATAAACAAGACAAGTAGAGCCAGGAATTCGCTTTAAAACACTGATGCAGTTAAACTGAGGAGTCTCACATCATTACTAATACAATAAACTGCAAAAGACTGGAAGCAAAAAATGTTGGGCTTCTGAGTTGTCACATACAGCCATGTACAATAGCTTTTGACTGGATATTAATGATGGCACACTTCAGAGGAATCCTGTCTATTAATATTTAACGTCTTTGCAAGGGGCCTGTCCTACCCACAAAGTGGCCAAAAGCTGTGAAATTATCTACATGCACTAGTCCTTGATATTGTCTTTACCAGCTTGTCATTTCTCTGAAGCAGGGACAGCTCGGGTGCTCCCTTGCTCACTGATGAGGAGCTGCTTGCCCAGTGAGGACACAAGTGGATTAGACTTTAGAAGTCAGTTAGTACCCTCACAGGGTACAGTGCTGTGCTGCCCATTTTCCAAGACATCCAGGTGTATGCTGGAGTTACCAGCTGTAAATTAAATATATTTCAAATATAGCAAGACCGTGGGCAACCAGTTCATCCAGAGCACCATCAATGTTGGAGTGTCATACCGATGAATCAGAGAAACAGGAAAAGGATTGATGGAAGGGCATTTAGTGGCAGAGTCCTCAGGCAAGCAGGCTATTTTTATTTCTTTGAAACAGTTGAAAACTGGGACATTTCATCATCTTTCATCCAAAAAGCACTGATTTGTGGCAAGATCAATATTTTTCTCTTAAGATGTATGAGCAGAGTAACAGCACTATGTCTTTAGAATATGATAAGTTATCATCAGAAGACCATGTAAACTCTCAAAATCACAATTATTTTGGGTTTTGAAGTCCTGAGCTTACCAGTCGAGAAGTCATGAGAGTTATTCATTTTAAACGTTAGAACTATAACTAGAATCCTAAGGGGGTTTTGGAGGGGGAGTTATTTTTGAGATTATAAATGTTGATACCTCAAAACCTTCAGTTTTCAGCACCTAGAGAAAGGAAACAAACCCCAAAATTTTTCCCAAGTTTTGATCACCAGACCCTGAAATACTTTTAGTGTGGAGGTTTTTGAAAATGTTCCAGAGCTTCCAAAGAACAAACTCAGGTAACACCGAAATATTTAACATAAGTTAAAAAAATAATAAAAAAATTGTGTGAATAATAGCATTTTCTATTAATAAAAAAGATACATGCATTTTAACGACACAGCTTTTCCTAACATTTATGTGAGAGTTGGTCTGGGTGGCATGGTATCATTTAAATTTACGTACTGGTATATGCTAAAGAGAGGTTCTTAGCTGGGTCCTTTAAACTGAGGTTTTAATAGCTGTCAGCGTTAGTACAATGCTGGAGTCCTCTGCCACAGTGCTGCCACAGTGCACAGAGGTGTCATGTTAACAGTGGATTTTATGCTGGGAACTAGTTAGCAAAGCCAACCTTCTGTTTCTTTTCCAGATGAATTACTAGCAGTTAATCTGTCCAAAGTTTCCTATTCATAAATGGACGGGTAAATGGTTGTTAAGTTTTGATTGAAATTTAATCTGTTTATATTAAGGAGTTCTTCATTTGTAGTCTTATATTTGACTGGGTTTGCAGGGAAGAGTTTCTGTATATTTGCCCTGGTTTTGTTCTGTTTCTATGTGACATCTGCTGTTGACCACTTCCAGAGGAAAGTTAATGGGATAGTTGGATCTTAGGTTTGATGCTGCACTGCTTCTTTTATGTTCCCAGAGTTTCTATACTTGTTTTATTACCATTGTCTTCTTCTAAACAGATAGTTAGTAATCCCGTAATCCTTGTTGTTTTCAGACTCTGTGCTTTACAACAGGGAGGGTAAAATATTGTTGCTTGAATATAGGAGGTTAGCATCATTTTAAGCATAGAGGGGTATCCTTTTAGGCTTCCAGCTGCTGCTCCTGAAGACTGCAGGTCTTCCAGACCTGTCCCCCTGCATGTGTTTAGGACCCTCTTGGGTGTCCCACATTGCGTCAGGAATCTGTAGAAAGGCAGCTGAATCCTGCCTAGACAGTTTTACATGTTATACCATATCTAGCACAATGAATCTCATATCCTGACAAGTGACTCTAGGTACTATAAGCAATACTACACACTTTGTGAGACAGCTATAAATGTGAACTTAGGAAGACCACGAATAGATCAAATCTGTGCTGTAAAATGTCATCAGAGTGGAAACATTTCTTTTTCTTGTCAGAATTTGACAAAGAAAGACAAATACTTCATAGGAACAAAAACATTTTAATTTCATTTCAATTTGAAAACAGGATAAAAATTATCTCAATGAAGGACATTTTGATTGTCTGCCTCCCAATGGCTTTGTTTCCATTTTAAAATGTTATTTTAGATGTACATACACAAAATGACATACATCCATATGTCTATGTTATGTCTAAGTGTAATATATGCCCATAATGCAAGAGGTGAAGTTGGAATGGAAACTTTGATTTGTGTTCTCATGGAACATTTACATCACCCTGTAATTAATTTACTTGCATGTCATTTTGTGGGAAATTTTACATAGTTTCCCTTGTGTAACACAAAGAATTGTGTAGGAGGGCTGTTTCTTGGGAAAAAGGTAAACTCCAGCTCCTCACCGGCTCCACTGCTATAGAATTTCCATAACCTGGAAGCATATGAACCAATTAATAAGCATCTATTACAATACTTAGATACACTGTATCCTGCTTTTCAGCAAATATTGGACTAGGAGGCATCTTGGATTCACTTCCCTATGATTCTGTGGCTCAACATCTATTGAACCACAAAAATATTGATTTACTCACATCATTTTTGGCACAAAACTGAAGCACCTGACTTAGGAGCAGAGTAATTTTAGCCTCCCCATTTAAGCCAAGTTAAAAAAATGAACAAGTCCATTCTGTTCTAAGCTGGGTTGAGCTGGGCTCTGAGCTGTAAATGGAGCTGTAAATGAAATTTTTCAGTCACTGTCACCTTTGGTTAGGAGCATCACAATGAATTTCATGCTATGAATATGAATTCTCAAAGAAGTTTCAGTAATTTTTTTTTCCTAATCAAGCAATTGATAGTGAGCAGCTCATTGAACATACATATTTTTAACATTAGGTAGGATTGTCCCTAAAAGCTTAGGTGTTTCCTTCATTTAGCGAAAACTGGTTAATGCTAAACCTAGGAAATATCAGTTTCTAAGCGCAGAAATGAAACAGATTTATACACTATTAAGATTTGTGTAATCTCTAGGTATGCCCTAAATACATTCCACAGAAAATACTAAATTAAAATAATATGTAAAAAATTTGCTCAGAGGCCCCATTGACTCAGCAAGGCATGAAAAAGCTGAGATAGACTCAGTTGTTGGATGTTTAACACAAAATAGTCTTTTCTGAGTCCTATATGTGGAATACCACCAACTGAATACTGCAGTGAATTGGACTTGGAAAAGAATGGGACTATTCTTTGCATCAAAATAAAATTGGTCTTGGTAGAAACTCTTTCCTCTATGCTCAGCTCCTTTGCCTAACACAGTTGAGATAAAAATGTCACAAATTTTACATGACGTCAAGATCTCTACACTAAGCTGTAATTTTCCCTGCTTTGGGAATTAAATGTTTTTCACTCTGATCTGATTTTGCAATTAATATATTTGACCCATGCCAAAATAAACAAGAACCATCATCCAAGTCATTATTTTGAATACTGAGAGGCTTTGCATGTGCTTTAAAAAGCTTTAAAGGCAGTGACCATAAACACATGTAAGTAGAGCAGAGCAGTCTAGCTGTAATGCAGAACTCATTAAACCATTTTCCCCTTTTTTGAATGCAACTGATCTGTGAATACAGTTGGGAATATATATATGTCTGAAGTGATTCCCCAAATGTTTCACACAGGCGGCTTTCAGTTGACGAATTAGTTTCAAACTGGGCTTTTTTGTGCTGCTGTTTCTGAACATGTTCTTTCAACCAATGCTGTTGGTTATCAAAGTGACATGTTAGTGTTTCTCCTTTTTATATGGCCCTGTGAAACACATATAAGCAGGACAAAGGCTTATTGGGTTGTCCGTTGTGTAAATATTCAAGGAAGCATTGGAGGAACTACCACTGTCATCAAGCTTTCATTGTTTGCAGAAAAGCAGCAGAAAGGAAAGATAACCTTGTGATTAAACTAGTGGACTGTGACTCAGGATATCAGAGTTCAATTTCTGCATCTAAATGTGTTGTAATACAAATAATCTAAGCCTCATAGTTTAGTTTCAATTTACGTTTGTCTTCCCCCATCCTTCCGTTGCTGGGTTCAATCCCTTTGTGCCACATGAAGAAGGATACTGCAAGTTAACGGTGAAAGGTTAACGCATTAGGGAGCATGCTTTGAAATCAAATGACCTGAATTATTGTTGCATTGATTAGTATGCAAGAGATATTGTGTGTGAGACAGCATCATCCTAAACCAGCCTCATCTAAGTGAAAGGACATAGAAATATTCACCCCGTGGGCATTTTGAATATATTTTTAGCTTCATTGGTATGGAACCAATATCCTCAGGAGCTGGAATTGAATGTTCTGAACGTGAGGCAGAAGAAGCAAGTACAGCACAATAACAGAATGTGACATGCCATTAGCAGAGTCACAGTGGTTCTTGCTTTTCCTCATTCCCCAAATAAATGTATGTGCATTAGTCAGTAATAGCAATCTTACTTCAAACATGGAAGAATTGAAAAGTATAGACAATCAGGCCTATATATCGCTAATTTCAGGTGCAGTAATGGAGTAACCTGACAGAGCTGAGTAAAATCCCATGTGTGCAGCAGTCATAGATCTCCCAGTTGTAGGGCATCGCTGTTTTTTCCGATGGGTTAGTGAAAAAGAGACAGAACAAAAACTGCCAGGGAGCAGCCATGTTTGATAGTATGGAAAGGGAAAGTCATAGCCAAGAGAATAGCTTGAGCATCTGCTTGCAAACAGGCAAGAGAAAGAAGAAAGAAACCTGTGAATGATGCTAGTCATACTGCTCATCACACTTTTTAACTGGACAAGGAGTCAGGTAGGATGCAAAAGAGTGAATTCCATCTTCACTGGATACAACAGCAGTAGGCAAGATTGCCAAAGATAAAAAAGGAAAAAACAAATAACAAAGAGAAACACAAGGAAAACCTGGAAAGATGGAAAACTACATGTCTGCCCCAAAGAGGAAGTGTCTCAAGTATGCTCTGACCTAAATCCTTGCTACCTTGTTATGGCTCCTATTAATTTGGAACTGGAATAATGAATATTCTATTTACTGTGTCCCCCAAAACTTGTTTCATACAGAAGTACTGATTGAATCAAAAATGTTACCTCTTCTTCATCATCTCTCAGACAATTGTGACTACAGAGACGCCATTTCAGCTTTCCAGAGGTTAAACGAAACCTTGCATATCAGAGTGACAGCTTATTTCTTTTCTGCTGCTTTTTCACAGCTCAGTGAGCCTCAGCAAAGTTGGTCTTTACTGTACCTGATTTCCTTTCTCTGCCTTGGCATGCTGAAGTGCATCTTTCTTTCCAAAGAAATTTGGCGATGTGTCTTAAATGGAACTTATTCTTTACTTGAATTGGTAGGAGACAAGGATTAAAGGGTTTTGTTTTCCTACGGTTACCTCTGGCCAGCATCATGTACACTCTCACATCACACATCACAGTAACCCCATCTCCAATGTGTGCTAGAGTTGCAATTGGTTTTGTAATACACAGTTAACATAAAACAAGTCAGAATGACAAGTTATGAACAGAAAAGAACCTAGATTAAATTTATTGAGTCTTCTTGTTGAAAAGGTTTTTTAAACCAGTTTATTCCTCAGGCTCATTTCAAATTTGATGAGTTGTTTTTCGTAATCTATTGTGGCTTTTGTCAGTAGTGGGTTTTTTTTCAGGAGAGGTGGGGTTTTTATTTTTCTTTCAGAGCAATTCTTTTCCTGATCCTTTTCTCAGTTGATTATCTCCCTGAAGGCTTGGATGTGGAAATGACCATAATCCGCTGCTTTTCTTTGGCACATATCAGCTGTAATCCATAAAGTTCTAAATTTTTGAACAGAACAATTCATTAATTTACCATAAGCACAAAGGGACTTGCAAATTTCTTAAACAAGGGAATGCATCCCTCAGCATTTGTGATCCATGTGGTATTTTAGGTGGATAAGCCTACTGTGAATATTTTAAAAGATTCTGTAAAACAGTTTGATCAAGCAAATATAAACTTAAGCATATTGCTAAGCCAAATGTATTGCAGTTTCACTACACTAATTGAAAAGCGGCACAAAGCAACAATCAAGTTGAGGTCGAGCCCAAGAATGAATCAGAGTTCAAATGATTAAACTTTCAGACTAATAAACTTTCAGGTAATCAAATCAACTTATTAGTTTGGCAATGTTTGAATTACTTTAAGTTAGATTTTCTTAGGAAAAATTTAAGAAGGAGCTAAATTTCTTTAATCTATCATTTTAGTTATATATATAAATATTTCTGGGGAAGGAAAAAGGTTCCCACAAGGTGGAAATACACTTAATCTAAGTGCAGCTTCTCGCTGTTAACTTTGCTCATCTGAATGTTAGGCATTGAGTTTAAAATGGTCATGTAGTCCTTTTGAAAGTGACAAAGAGAGACACAAACTAGAGATTGTTCTGCTTTTCTAATATTAAACATTTAATTTAGGGCAAAGTGAATCACCCTCTGGAAATCATTCTCTCCAGTTTGTGCAAAGTGTATGTACATGATTAGCTTGGACTTGAAAACTATTTTAGGTATGAAAAATCCTACTTTAGACATCGAAGTTTTATTTAGTTTTTAAGGTTGGGTAAAATTGATCTGGGCCTGAGCATTTGTTCAAGGCTGAGCCCTTTGACAACACAATTAAGAAAATACAAATGATGAAGCCCTTTTGTTCATCTTAGCAGAATGTGACTAGATGAATGCCATTTGAATGCCTCCTCCTTAAATCTCACTGCTACGCATTATTGTGGTTGTTCTTATTCCACCCCCTAACTTTAGAACAAAGGAACCTTTTCAAAGACTTCTCACAGAGGTGATGGATAAATCATACACATTAACTTCTTTTGAATAATACCATTCTAACCTGAAAATTCTATTAATTCTGTGCTGTTTACTTTAAGGAAATTATTTAAGGCATTGTTTATGCATATGCTGGCACATTCATATCATATAATTGAAAAAATAATAAGGAAAAAGTAAAAGATGAAAGCAATTGTCATCACACACAAAAAGACTGAATTCTGCTTCATTTCTTAGAAGCTCGCACTCAAGTGGATATGGTTCTTTGTTATCTTTATGTAGACAGTGGATTTATGGTCAGGATTGGTAACACATTCAGGATACCTTATCAGGCTGCAGGTGACTCATGCTGGCTTTACTAGTGAATCAAATCCTTCCTCTTTCCTTTTTCTGTTTAGGGAAAGGTGGGCAGCTTTGAATGTGGTTTACAACAAAAGAAAAAGACCCATTATTCTTGTGCAAAGGTTTCTTTTTATCAGGATGCTGTCCTGTCTTGCTATATCCTGTGTGGCTATCTGTAAGGTGAACACAAATCCTCATTCTACCTTTCCTGTAGAAGGAAATCTTTAGTGTATGATAAAGAATTCCATGACAGAGTAGTCCTTAATGTTTGCAAAACCAGCAATATTGATTGCAGATATAGATATTCAGCGTGGATTTATAAGGGTGTTGGCCACCTAACTTACAATGATGCATATTATACAGTTGACAGAAACTCATCTTTTATACACATGCTTAAAATTTGCACCTACTGAAAAGCATTTGCACATACTTAACATTTAGGGACTTGGGTAATTAATATCAAATTCTAAGGGGAAAGCAGAATGTAATCTTATTCAGCATTAACCTGTTAAATATTATGTAGTTAAGATACTTGGGTTCATTCCACAGGCAACGTGATAGACTTCTGTAAAGGGCAATTTGTCCTGTCTAATTTAGACATATCTCTTACTGTGGTACCAGTTGTAGTCTGAAGGAAGCTATATTTGTATTAACTGTGGAGTGATTCTAGGAAATTATCTTAGGCTTGGTAGTTAGTTTTTAGATGACAAATATATCCAAGGGTTTCTGGCCAAAGCTTCTTTTCTTTTAATCTGAATATGCCTTCTTCACACTGAATTTTCCTAGGCACATTTCAAACTTCATCCCACTTTCTTATCAGATGCAGAGCTTAAGCCAACTAGCTGTATTTAGGCATCTATATTGCTGACATATAGTCTAGTCAGTAGACTAGACATCAGTTTCTAGTGCCATCTGAGATGCCCCAGGGTGTTCCATGTGGCTCTGAATAGTTTCTGTGTAGCTCGCCTCATATCTGTCAGCCTTTTTTGGATGATTTGGACACTCTAAAGCGTTGCAAACTGTGCCGTATGTTTGGGCAACTGAACAGCGCATATAGGGTGGAAGTCAGCTCCAGATTAAGACATCTGAATTGAGATGCCTGCATCTTGGTGTCTAGATGTGAGTTAACTGCCTAAGCTCCTGGTTTAGTCAATGAAAATTTAATCACTACGCTGGAGTCTGAAAAGCAATTCAGCTGACCTGCTGGCTTTAGCCAGACTTAGGATAAATTGAATTGCTCTAGACACTACTTCCTATATTGACAAGGGACTGAAGCACTGTGGCTGGAAACCAAACAGAGAGCTTAAGGGCATCTCAGATAGCACTACGGGCTTGTTTGAGGACAAACAAATTGAGTTTGTGCTACTATAATAGGAGCTTGGACACTTCCCCACATGTAGACACCTGCATGCAGGCATATCAAGTTAATAGCAGTTTTGTCTCAAACTGAATCACACCCTTAAATTGGAAGAGATAAACCCTGTGCTTAATGTGTGGGCACATGGCTACAGGTGCTGGATATGTCACCTTTCTCATGATGAACAGCAAATGGCACGTGCATAAACATAATTTCAACACCTTCAGACAAGACGGGCCAGTAAATCACTGACAGAGCTGGAGTTTACCTGACTCAAGGAACCAGGCACAGACTTCTGAAACAGTAAACCAAAACCTAATAGACATCAACACAAGCAAAAATGACAGCGTGAAGCTGAAGGCAATTACTGACTTGAAAAAAAGATATGAATTTAGTGACTGCACTTCATGAGGCAGACCCAGCAAAGTCTGTGAGTGGCAGACTGATACAGATGAATGGTGTGATGACTCTGTGTTGCGAGGAAATACTGAACAAAGAGATTAGGAGGCGGAGAAAGAAGCCAAGTAGAAATACATCAGAAAAAGTTATTTAGAAAGGAGAAAGGTGCCAATGTTGACACTGCGTGGGCTGAGGCAGCTCTATGGACCAACTCTATAAAACAAGGAATCATTTCTTGTTTATAACCCTTAGCTCATGCACATTAAAAAACATTCCCTCTACTAAAATACATAGGTCTCAATGTTCCTTGCCAATGATTCTGTTACTTGAAGAAATTTTGGCAAGGGAGATTAACAAATGCAATTAGCAAATATAGCATAGACTGGTTTATATAAAATATTTTGAGACAATTGCCCTTGAGGTTAGTGGGGAGAGTCTTTTGGGTCCCACTAATAAAGCTGGTTGGGGAATAATGAAAAAGGTGAAAACAATGCCAGTCCACAGTGACGACCCATTCGGAGCACCGTATGCTCCATACCATGAGCTGTCAGGGAACCTTTAATTCCAAAGAAATATGGATATTCATTTATGTCTTGCATGTGTCAGACACATTGGAGCTGACACTAAAAAAATCAAGCTAGGCAAGTGCTGTAGTGTTACATCTTACATTTAAATGATTGTGCTGGCAATAATTTTTTATTTGAGCCTATTGGGGTGTGAAAAATGCCTGGCCAGAAAACTCTTCCATGTCAAGGCTCTATTAATAAAAAGAGATGGTATGGTGATTGAGACTGACAGCTTTCAGGAGGGAGGAGGGTAGGATTTTTTTTGTGGGACTAGTTCATGGTTCTTGCCAAAGAATGTAAGAGAGAACAAATGTTTTCAACAGGCAAAGCAGGGAATTAATTCACTGATTTGTATTACATGATAGGGTCATTACATCAGTGCTGGCTAAAAGCATGGAGAATACCTTATTCATGTTTTGCTTGAGCATTTCCTCTGCTGGGAAACCATTCAAGAGAACCCTGCACACCTTTCTAATCTCTTTCCCATGATAGAACTGGACCAGCACAGGAAAAAGACCAAGGGAAAGCCATCATCCAACCCATAGATTTCCTTGACTGTTTTCCATGGCTGTTTAGGAGTCTTGATTTTACAGTACGGCCTTCGTACGGCCTACGGCTAAGTTGAAACCTCAACCTCCTTAAGTCAGACTTTGTACAGGTATACCTAGTATGCTAATGCAGCCTAAAAACTAGTGAGAAGAAAGCATTTTTTTTACAGTAACAGTTTAGAAACTGTGGTACAGAGAAATAATTTTCTTGGAGCCTGGCCTAAATCTGTGTCAAAGAAAAGAAAAAAAGTGATGTGTCAAACTTAAATCTAATCACTGAGATAGTTCCTCATCACTGGGTAAAATAGATGCATTGGCAGATCAGTATATCTAAGATATTGGCAGTCAATCATGATTATCTTATATGTGATCCTGTCTTCACAAGATGCTGCTACTCAGCTATTAACACTTCTTCTAAGAGGAGATTAGTGGTCATTTGTAGGACACTAGTGAGGTAAGAGCCAAAGAGAAATAGGTTCACTTAAACCACACTCATTACAGAGACATAATGCTGTCTTATTTGCCTGATTGGACTTTTTCAGATTGCTTTTGGCTGGTGGTTTCTCTTTTTGCAACCAGTGAGGGGTGCATGGAGGGACTCATATTTTTCCTGACCACTGCCATGCAGGGAACTAAAAGCCTCTTTGAACTCCTGCCAGGACACTTTGTGTTTGGGTTCTGCAGAGCCACAGCATCATTCCTCGATGAAGAAAAAACAGACTCAGATTCAGCCAGAGTATGTGAGGGATGGCTTCCCACACATATCAGCTGTATTCTGCAAGGCTTTGCCTGTCTGACAGGAAGAGACATAAAAATATTGGTCTCTAATGGGCATAATTGTGTCAGCAAGCTCTCCATACACTTAGCTTTCGGCAGTAAGAGATCTCTGCTTAAATAGCTCATGTCGTTGTAGGAAAAGACTTATCTACACTGGCAAAAGAGCAACATCTATTTTCCTGTGCAACTAATTCACTAACAGCTTTTCTACCTAGAACTCTTCTGGGTTTGTATCAGCCTAAATGTTGATATGGACAAACAGAAGCTAAAGAACAAGCAGTATGAAGAACTAAGGGGTTAAAAAACCTAAGCTAAACTGTCCTATGCATAACAGCTATGCATTTACATGTTTAATTCACCTGTTCAATTCTCTTCCCCCTACAGGCCTGCTAACTAGCGAGTCCTGCACACCTCATTAGTATTTATATTCTATTGAGTGCTTCATTAGCCTTGGCATTGTATTAATAATAGCTGGGGGAAAATAATCCAGAAAGAGAAGCTTTGAAATGGCGACTACTTAGAATATGATCAATCGAATAAATATATAATTTAATTTAAAAGACTGGAGGAAAATTGACCTGAATATTACTCCCAGTCAATATAAAATATGGAAATGAATGGAGGTATCTTTGTTCACTGCTGCACTTGCTGTTTTAATGATGGAATGATGATCACATCCATATCACCTTTTTGTTTTGCGGATTCAGAGGATGTTTCACCTTATTCCATTTATTGACAGAAGTAGCTACTGTCCTTCATATTTTCCATCAGCAGGTGCCCAGTCTTACAGTGCATGAATATACAGCCGTGTTCCAGTTGTGCAGTGAGTGTGTGCATTATCATTTCTGCTGATGGACTGAGAAAGGCAGTGGGAGGTTTCTCAAACAGACTGTCCTGTGTAACACTGTGCACACTGACACATGGAAATCTTCCATACATGGTCCATAGAGACAAGGGTCTATGTGCCTCCATGCTTTGCATGTCCATGATTCTCATTCTTGATGTGTTCCTAGAGGGGAAGTCTGTGAATGTGTGTATGTGTGTGTCCATTACAGGACATGGGCTCTGTAATGAGAGATGCTAGTACACATTCACATTTAACCAGTGGTATAACTACCTGTGTTCTCAGAGCAAAATCTGAGGTATTAGTCCCTGATGCCAGAAAGGAAGGGAGCATGTCTGAGAGCACTAAACTGGGACTTTGAAGACTGCAAGTTTTATTATAGAATCGTAGAATCATAGAATAGTTAGGGTTGGAAAGGATCTTAGGATCATCCAGTTCCAACCACCCTGCCATGGGCAAGGACACCTCACACTAAACCATATCACCCAAGGCTCTGTCCAACCTGGCCTTGAACACCGCCACGGATGGAGCATTCACGACTTCCTTGGGCAACCTGTTCCAGTGCCTCACCACCCTTACAGTAAAGAACTTCTTCCTTATATCAAATCTAAACTTCCCCTGTTTAAGTTTTAA
>JANHGB010006788.1:0-48925 GCA_026283785.1 Coracopsis vasa
ACTGCCAGGGATGGGGCAGCCACAGCTTCTCTGGGCACCCTGTGCCAGCGCCTCAGCACCCTCATAGGGAAGAGCTTGTGCCTAAGAGCTCATCTGAGTCTCCCCTCTGGCAGGTTAAAGCCACTCTCCTTTGTCCTGTCAGTACTCTGATCACCTCAGTCAATCCTGTGTCTTCTGATTAAGGCTGCTTGCCCCACAGTTGATTTGTCCAGATGAGAAATTCAGCAGTGAATTGGGAAGGAGCCAGTAGCTGACTTCAGACAGGAGTTATGGGTAGTATCTCTCAGGAAACAGTATCTCAGATAATCCCCTCTTTTTCTGCTTTTGAAGGTGATTCAGTCTTAGACTCCTCTGCCTGTAAGTTGTTATAATGAATAACGTGAATAAACTTCAAAATCCTTGTATTCAATTTTAGATGTAATAAAAATAGTGAAGTACATTGATTGTAATGCAGTGATCCACTGAATATGTTGTTTACATAGATTACTCTTCCCTAGTGAAAGCATGAGGACTGTAAACAGGTAATTGACTGTCACTGAAGTCAAACTTCAGACCATACTCTGTGTTTTTTGTTTCATATAGTATATTTGGGGGGCGGGGAGGGGCAGAATTGCTATAGAAATCAATTCTGAGGTCAAAACCCAGGCAATTGTAAATTTTTCCATTATTTTGACAGTGAATAGATTAAAAAAAGCTCTCTGGTATGCACATGCCACAGAGCTTAGAAAATACAATGTATGCCATGCAGTATCTGATAAATAAGAGCAGAATGCTTTATTTCCTCAAGTAATTTTTGCACAATCTTGAAGCAACATAGAGAAGTGTTTCATTGTTTTGAAGCTTCTGGTTCTAATGACATAACCATTAAATCAGTACAGAAGTATATAGCTAATTATTATTTTTGTTGTATAATGTGAAAATAATGTTAAAAGTATTTTATTTCTGTGTTAAAGAAAATATACACCTTAATAAAGCTCTTCTTTATTATGATCTAGATTGCAGGACTGATCAATTCTACCATAATTAATTCAAGTCTTGGGATGAACCCAGGCCTACCTGTGAAACATAATCAAGAATATTTACAGAGGGGAGGAAAAAGATGGTAGGATGTTTGGATTGGGATATTGTAACTGGAACAGTTTCCTACTCTTACTTCTCAAAGTTATGGGTAAGGCAGTCAATAAGACTGTGACTGCAAAGAAAAAATAGGTAAATGAAAACCCCACATGCTTTTCAGTTACTAAACTACATTGAGACTTTGGATAAATACCCATGATATGGTAATTTTAACACAAATCATTGAATTGATGCCACTGCATTAAAAATAGTCATTCAGTGCAGTAATCATAGTACAGAACAGTTGCTTAAATACAGGATTTCAGGTGTTAGAGAAAAACTTTTATTGTGTTATTACATATGCATTTGGTAATGCACAGTGATGTGCAGTACTTTCTTCTTCTCTTAGAAGCTTTGTATCAAGCCATTAGTTTTTTTATGGTGTGAAAGGACAGCCACACAGAAGAGTCATTTCACTAATCCATGGCTGTAAATTAGTCCAACTTAAAATACAGGTGCATGTAGAAAATAGTACACATCTTGTGTACTTCAGATGCAGATGCAGTGTGAAAGACAGTAGGTGGGAGTGAGTAGTTGACACCAGGAACTTTATCCACTCTGTTCACATTGTTTCCTAGAGGCTCATCACATCCTCTCACAGATTTGTAAGGGAGATGCTGCAGTGGAAGATGTCAGTTGCAAATGGCAGGTACTGCTGCCAGTCCATTAATCTGTACTTCTGACCTTCTCTGTCCTAAAAAAATGGCTTTCCAAGTGAGAATCACAGGCCAAGATGAATAATTCCAGCAGTCTGAAGGCAGCACGTGTTCTACAAGTTAAGCACTTCTCTGCAATGGTTGTTCCATAGCCACTGACAGTGCCCCAACTGTGTATTTCGGAAGTGATGTAGTTTACATGGAGTTATGTTTAGGTTTGGGGCTTTATTTTTAATTAATGCTCATAACATTAAAAAGTGTTAATGATTATCTGATAAATTGAGAGGTGGCAATCACTGGGTAAATGGTATACTTGTGTTTCAGAGAAGCATTCTGAATAATTATTCAGTTCTGATATTCAGATTAATTCCAGTTTGGTTTTTTCTATCTGAATTATTTATAGCTAGCACAAGGCATATCCTATTGAGCCATTCCAGTCTATTGTTCATGTATTGTTCTTTCCTGTATGAAAGGCATAGATATAGTAATAATCCTTTAAATTACTGTAAATAATTTTAGTCATGATATATGGAAAGAATATATCATGATATATATCATACATATATACATATATATCAATATATACGTACATATCAATCATACATACATATATATCAATATATCATACACCATTCTGGTGTGGTGGCTTTCAGAAAGGCATGTGTATGTCTTTGTATGTCAAGGATTGCAGAATACATGTAAGGTAAAAGAACTGATGCATGCGTACACCTAAAGCTCATCCCAACCCTGAGTCAAGATGCGTTTGAGCTTTGGAGGGGAAGAAAAAGTTTTGTATTATCATTTTTTGCACAGCTTTGCTATTTGGTTCCATTAGGGATTGGAAATGTGGAAATATTATGGAATAGTGGCTGTCAATCTGAGCAAAACCTAGTAGTAGTGGAAATCTCATTAGCCTGTCTGTCAGGTGAGATCTAAAACTGAGGTCCTGACCACTTGTGGTCATTAAAGAACTCGCTCACTGTTCACAGGAATAAAGGTGTTAAATGCAGTGTCTTGGATAAATTCCAACTTGCAAATTAGATATGGTCTCAATTTCCTACCAGTTTAATTCTTTGCTTCTTGTTCTTAACTACAGTATAATAATGCTTTGAGTTATTAAACAGCTGCTCACTTGTATCCTAAGCATGTCTGATTTTCCTTGATAGGAAAAGTTTTATAACAGTGTATGTTATACATTAATAGTAATATAGAAAAATCACATAAGCAATCTGAAGTGGAAACTGCAGTGTTCAAGCTTTACCATATGATAATTTGCTCCTATGTTGCCAAAAATGTATATGCTGTGTTCATTACTGGCTCCTCATTTTTAAGCTAAACCCCACAGGTCCTACCACTGTGGTAGGATTGATGCAGAACCTGTCTGTGGCACATAGTGCAATAATACTCTCAGAACACACTCTTCCTGCTCATAGAATGTACAAATGATCAGTGCAAATAGATCAGTGTAACTAGAACACAGCCATTTTCTGACCAGGTTCACTTCATATTCTGCATTGCTTACCAGGTCTGCCAGCAGAACTGAACCACTAGACCCACGGGCAGCTTGTAACCAGCCATCATCACTGCTCAGGGGTGCCTCTGTGAATTCTGTACCTGTAGAGATTAAAGATGTGTTGGTTCATACACATATTTGTCTCTACATACTAACAGCAGTTTGTTCTGTCAATTTGCTTTCTGTGTTCGTTCTCATTTAGCATACCACAGGGCTCAGAGACCCAGCAATACCTAACCAAGACATGGGGGTCAGGTAGGCATTCTCCCTGTGAAGGAGCATGAGGGCATAGCAGGTGGCTTTGGTGTCTTCCAGCAACCTCATAGATTACAGTGGCACTGAAGAATCCAGCCTTCAGAATAAGGGAGTCATATGTTATCTTTTTCCCTCCTTTCAACTCCTTGCCCGACAGCATTCAGCTGTATATGGACAGTGCTAATTCTCAGAGTGCCATCTGCAGTCAATTCATTCACCTTTCATCAATATCTAAGGATTTCCCTGGCTGTTGTTTTGTAAGTTTTCTCATTCACATATCGATAACACTGTCTTATTTAAGACATGGAGACTTACCCTCCCATCTGCTAAGGCTCTAGGGCAATAAGAGTACCTTGATTTCAGCTTGTTCTTTTTTCTGTATCTCAGATAAGTTAGATGTATAGGAAATACCATGAGCAACGTATGGCAGAATGGTGGTTTACAAGTGGAAGAGCAGAATTATTGCATTCAGGACTGAGGGAGTGGCATAACTGTGTCTCCTTGTATAAAAAAAAACCAAAGGAAAGTGCTCTCTCATTTCAAGTATGTTCCAACACCATGCATTTAAGCATCTCCTTGCATTTCATATCCACAGTTAGCATTTCAGGCATGGGAACATTATCTGGTTACTGCAGAGTAAGTCAGGCTGTTCTCACAAGTCATCTGTTCTGTGGTGACTGACTAATCATGTTCTTGGACCACAGCAAATGGTTTTGTCACCTCTGGGAAAACCACCTTGTATCTTCATGGAGCACAAGTAGTCGCACAGTCATACCAGACTGTTGATGCAGCATGTTCACAGCAGAATTTACTTTCCTTAGTCTGAGGGTCTCTTTCCATTAGTTATATGAGATGTTTGTCTTTATCTTATTTCCTGATATCTCATTTTAAAAAAAAGCACCATATCCTCATTTTTTATACACTGCCTATTTCCTACATCTCTCCGAGTACTCTTTAGTTTAGACTAGTCCTAGCCTCTGAATTATGCATACTCAGCTTGGCATTCAGGGCAGCACGTGCAACATTTCAGTAGAAATTACATTTCTAAGTCCTTTCCTCAAAGATGTATTTCTGGAACATTGGAGTGTGCTTTGAAATCCAGTGAGAATACGCTATAGAACCAGGAAGGAATCACATAGATAAGTAAAACATTATATATGAGTATTTGTTGTTAGTAGTAGGCATTTTGCAATACTCATAGGAATCTAAACTGTTGTTTCATGTTTGCAAAATTTCATGCATTTCCTTTTTAATCTTTCTTCTTTAATCTTAGAAGGTATGCTTACAAACATGCCTTATATAGAACATACGTTTTTTTCAATATGTTATTATTCTCCCCATCTCTTTGTACTTTAATAACATGGTAAAATTAAGGTCATATTATTAGGAGAACTCTAAAAATCCTTTTTTTTAATTTTATGAAGTTTTTAAGTTAATTTGCAGTTATTCGAAAACTACAGTAATTAAGTGGAACAAATCTACCTTGATGATGTGTAGTTTATAAAACTACACATATTTTATGTCTCCACTGGTCAAGGTCGGTACAAGGGCTTTGTATTGTGAATGGTGAGAAGTACCATTTATGACGAGAGCTATGTGTCGGTAGAGTTTTGTCTGTGTTTAAGTGCTGGCAGGGTCAGCACTTACGTATGCTTCTCTCTTGGTCTCACAGGGGCAGGTAACAGAATGAAAACAACTTATTCAACTCTTAAAGGGTTTTGAAGCCCTACCCGGAAATGCAAAAAAAGTCATCTTTATTTCAGTACTTTTTCTCTTTTGTGGTAACTCAAATATTTGCCCAATTTGCATGTCTTTCAGCATGTGACTTACTACTTTGTCTCATGAATGCATTGTTCAGTAATACCTGCTGCATGTTGATATAACTCAGCAGAATGGTAACCAGTTTCTTTGAATGGAAAACCAATGGAATAAGAGCTTGTTTCCTTTTCTTGATTTTGAGGATGCCTCACCAGTTTAGTTCAAGCATTGTACAGGTGATGAGAATTAAACAGAAAGGAATCTAGCAAGTGCCTTTTTATTAATATTGTTACAAACGGAGTGAATTCTGTAAAGGATTTGCAGGGGTTTATATGGATGCCAGCTTTCCTGCCTCTTTCTGCATTGCAGTTTGAGTTATATTTTAATCTTAAATTAGTGTTTAAAAAAAGCCAGGGGACAAGGAAGTGGTCAGAGAGTTGGGGATGGGAAGAAAAAAGTTCAGTGGATCCTTTTTCCCTTGCCATGTTAAGGAAGGTCCTGAGCTGGTTCACTAGCAAAAGTGAGATTTAATAACTGTACTTTATTATACAGCCACCTGGCTCCTCGATGTCCTTAGAGAAAAACTAAGGAAACGATCAGCCAGGTCCTCCTAAATGCAGTGTGAATTTTACTTTCCTGAGAGGTGAAATATATTCCTGTGAACCTCTGGCCAGTCAGGAATTAATCATGATAGATCTCTGAGAACTGCAGTTGATCATAGGATCAACTCGGACACGATGCCTTTATTTGGTTGGATTTAAAAGTGACCCATTGTTAAAAAAATGAGATATTTTCATAGTCATTCCCTTTCCTATTCAATAAGCAAAGTAGCAAATACAGTGTAAGGCTTAGGAAGCTGTAGGGTATTGAAATCAGTAAGAAGCTATCTTCCGCAGGCACCTGTTCATTCACAACAGCTACAACTGGCTGTGCTGCCTTTCAGTCTGCAGCTCAAAAAGCTTAGCATTCACCAAAGGAGGTTTGATTCTGTGCTTCCAGGAGCTGTTGTGTTCTTGCTGGGGTAAATTGTGTTGTCCTCAGCCAGGCAACTGAGAGTGCTCACACAGAATTTTTCTGGTGCTCTGTCAGAAACGAGACTTTTATTTGAAGATGTGATTGATTGGTTTTTAATAACTGTCTCCTGAGACATGCTTTTTTTTTTTTTTTCCCAATTATCTGTTGGAAGAAGATTTTTTTTTTTTTTTTTCCTTAAATTCCAGGCTCTATCCAGGGTTTCTTTGTTTAGCAAGTCAATCTTATTTAAGTTATAATGTATCTAATCTACCAGCTATAAGTTGAAATCATATTGCCTTCTCTAAATTTATGAATAAAATAGTGCTGTAGAGAGATTTTCACATATGAACAGGGAGGCAGGGAGAGATATTGGATGTTTAATGAAAGCTGGATTTAAAGCGAAAATACCCTTCCTTCCCCTAAACATCATAATAAAGTCTTCACTATTTTTCCGTCATGTAAATGCATGAAGATGATAAATGGCAGTGTTAGTATATGGGAATAATATTTCCAGTATTTCCAATGCAAAATGATGGAAAGACATTTTAATAAGTGTTAATAAATTTAATTTAATGTCCAGTTCAGGAAATAATTGATCACATGCTTTAAGAATAGTGAATAGTCCTGCTAGCTTAACTGGAACTATTAATTGAGTTACACTTCAAGAAATATGTAGATGTTTATGTAATAGCATCCTCAGGCAGAAATAAAATAGTTTGGCAGTAAATGGTCACTTTAAAATGATGTAGGTATTGAAGAGCTACGTGTTTGTGAAAATCGAGGAACTAACTCAATAAGAGAAGGAGGGTGAAACCAGAAGCAAGCCTTCTGAACAGACTCACCTGGGTGCCTGGCTTGTCCCTTAGTGGGCAAGAAGACAAAATGGACAAGTTTTCTAGGCACCAGGAAAAATGAGTCCTGTGAAAGGCAGCTGTGAAGTTACATTCTGCTGCCTTTAATCCTGGTTTGAGTGAGCAGATGCCAGGTGTTGTTGCTTCCTCATTTATCCCTTGTTTGGTTTTAAAGCACATCTTACTTATGTGAGATATTATGACACCTTCTCCTTAAGTACATCAAGTATTAATGGAAAAATATTAGGAAGTAATTTTTGGGACTTTGTTCTTTAACGCTGTTTTGAGTGAGGAACATAATGGTTGTAAATGGCATGGAAAAGCTCTTACAAAAGTCTTCAGGGAGGGAATTGATTACTCAGTAAGCTTGAATCTCTGGGCATTTAGCTTCTGTTTTACCTTCCTGCAATCATTCTCTTGTGTCAATGTGCACATTCCAGCTGCGTATGTCAAATCCAGTTGGTGGTCTGCATTGTGTTCCTCCTTGTACTCTAAAACTGCTTGTGGTTCTGCTGTATAACAAACTCAGCATAGTTGATATTCAGTGCTTGGGTAGACCTGTGGTTGAATGCATAAGAAAAAGGAAGTGTCTGTTGTCTATAAACAGGTAATCTCATTAAAGATATTCTGTGCTAATGATGCTAGTGTTCCTGCAATGCCTTCATTACTTCCAAGTTGCATACTGTGCTGTGAGTGTATATTCCATGTGAGCAATTTCTGCTTTTAATGGTCTCCTGGTAAAAAAAGTATCAGACAAACAATACAGGCAGAATAATTGTAAACTCAGACCTTTGTTTCTGTTAGTAATGAAATTAGTTAACATTTGGTCTTGTTTGTCCTATATAGGAGGTTGTACTGACTATGCTGCTGAAGCATGGTATTCAAGATGTTACTTGACTGTAGAACTGAGTCTCCAATCTACTAAATGATGACATCTTGTACTTGTATCTCATTGAAATAATTCAAGAAGAAAAATTCTCATTGAGGCAGAGATCTCAGAGTTCAAGTACGTAAAGTAACTAGAAGTTTGGCTAGATCTTCCCCCTACCCCCCAAGTTTTTATGTATGCATCCAGTGAATTTCAAGGTGTTAACGTTATTTCCCTTTTTAGAAATATTGGAAGCTGAAGGGTAAAGGTTATGTCTTGGTTTTGCCATACCATCTGCTGACTAGGATACCTGTTCTTCCTTGGTTAGTCACTGAGATTCTTGGACTGATTTTGGAAATATGGCTCAAAGATTAGATTATGTGAAATAGCTTGTCAGGCGCATTGAATCCCAAGTCTTTTCATTTCTTGATTGCACAAATTAGACATGGATACAGCAGGCCGACAGAATGATTTTAGCGCAGAAGTGGCAATAATGATAGGTTAATTTTAAACATATTAAATAATCATTAAAATCTGGGAATTCCATCATGCTTGCAATCAATGTTTTCTCATTAAAACCTGAAATGGAAATTATATGGGATAGAGTGTTGCCATCCTTGATTGCCAGGCAGTAGGACTGTAGCTAAGTTTGTGGACTGTGAATGGACAAGTTTGAATGAGATTTAGTTGTAAAACCCCACCTCAAGGACCGTGGATGGCATTAAAGGTTACTGCAGTGCATTAGCATGGAGTTGCATACCATCCCCTTCTTTCTGTTTCTTGTGGTTAGCAAAGGTTTCCTCCTTCCCTGTCTCCTACCTCCTTGCTACCCTTTTCAGAATTCTGCCTCTGTTCTCTAATAGTATTGACTGGTGGCAGCTGGTGGCTGCTCTCCACACCAAGCTCTCCACGTTTTTCCCCAAGTCTGTGATGCTTTATTGACCTAAAACAGTGGCAGTATTGCATTTGATGAGTAATGACTATATGTTGTGTTTGGTTAAAAAGGTATGGGTGGACAGCAGAAGGGATGGCTGTATCTTGTGATTTTCCTGGGTGCTGGACACTAAAAGGGAGGAAAAGACATGGCTCTGGAGCACCCTCTGAAGGACTGGGTGCCTTTTTCCTTTGGTGAAACTGAGCATGCTTGTATAACAGGAGCTTATAGACCAGAAGATACAGGTGGTGTATATCTCTCTTCTGCATTCAAAAACCAAAACAACCCTTACCCTGTTACTTGTCACAATATACAGTCTTTCCAGTGTGCTCACAGAAGCTGCACAAAGGTGTATTTCAGAGTGCAAACCAGCTTCCATCAGGCTTTTGGGGACTCAGCAGGTGGTACATGTGTTCTAGCTGAAAACAACCACTCAGCACCTCTACTTTCTGCTCATCTGTTGGCCTCAGAGCTGCTTGATTTTATTTTTCATTTTTTCCTGTTTCTATCCTGCTCATAGAGTAGTTCATAAGCCCCTGGGCAAATTAAACAGACACATAAACTGCCTTCTTTGCTAGCATGATGATCAAATAGCTGTTGTAGTTGGCTTGCAATCACCACAGGTCTCCATTGCATGCTACTAATGGGTCATGTGTTCATTCAGGCTTCATCCAGGGGCCTAATTTACCTTCAACCTTACATAGTCACACTTGGAATTAATAAGAGCTCAGATTTAATAATGACTGATATCCACCTACAAAGGAGTGTCAGTGATTGTGCAGTCTGAAGGCAGTTGCAATGTCTTGCCTGTCTGTCAGGCTGGGTTGGATCTGTTGCTGTCAGGGGTCTTTCTCAAGGTATGTAAACGTACCTTTAGATTTCTGTCTGTAAAATACTTCATGCTTATTATAAAGCTTGTGGAAGGAGACATGCAGACAGAAAGATTCACTTGGGGATTTTCTCTTTTACTTCAGTTTTCTTTATATTATTCCCTGTGCTATTCTGCCTTATGATGATTTGGACCAAATTGCGGGGTTTCATCATGTGTAATGCAGTTTACACAGCTTTACCTATATCAGATGATGATGACGGTGACAATTTCAGTTAGGAAGCAATTCACCCTTCCAGAAAAGCAAACAGAATGATTAATGCTGATTGAGCATTTTGCTCTTTTTTAAACAAACAAAAAATCCCTTAGATAAACAAGGTGGATATGCAATATAAATTGTGAAGATGAGAAATTTACTTTCCCTTTGCATGGGGAGTACGTACAAGCAGAAGATCCTGAATATTTGGCATTTAGCCTGATGTTGAAAAAGGCCCGGGATCATGTCAGAAAGTATTTAATAGGTGGCTGCTGATGACCAACTGCCAGTCAAATGGACAAAACCCAAACCAAGCAGGCAGTAAAACAAGAGACTCAATAGTTGGGTCTACATCCTCTTGGATTGCATTATGCCTAACACTAAACAGGAGGAGGAATGGAACTGAAAACCTAACAATTACTTGTTTGAGGGAATTCCGAATTGTCCTGTATGTGTCTGGGTTGTGCAGCAAAACTAAAATCCTACTTCAGAACATGTAGTTAGAATAGAAAGTTGGGTTTATTTTAACTTAAAACTTTCAATTTTTGATGCCTGTGGAATGAAAATAAGTGTGGGCTGTCTATGATTTGGGAGGAGAACTAGGAGGGGGGTTTTGAGACCGTAATGATTTTTCAGTACTTGTGTAAGGACTAGGATAAGTAATGCAAAAATTAAGTTGGTGTTTTGAAAAATAATATAATTTGCAGTTAAATTGCTGCTCCACAATGGTTTACTTTTTAAAGCAAGACAGTTGACCGCTTTTTAAAATGGTACGAGAATCTTTGTGAAAGGGTCATGTGAGTTGTTCCAGAAGCAATTCTTGGTTTGATTTCTCCTTCTGCTCCCCAAAATGTAGCACCTTCTGATGGATTTGTAGGGACTGTATTTGTCTTCAGAAATGTAATATTATAAGACAAAACCCAGCATAAAAATAAGCATAAACTGGACACTGGTCTGGGGATGAACTTGGCCTAATAAATTTCAGGAACCCTTAAATGCTAAATATTTCTGTTAATTTGTGGTCTTCACAACATGGGTAGCATCCGTTAGAAGGTTTCACAACAGAGAACTTGTTTTAGCCACAGTGGCAATTCAGAAGTAAGCAGGGTAATGTTCCAAACCTCCTGAAAGCTTTGTAAGCGATACTGTAGCTCTGTGGTTTCCATCAGATGCAGCGTTATGTTCAGCTTATATTTATGAGAGGTTTGGTTGGTTGGTTGGGGGTCTTTGGGTTTTTTTGATGTTGAGGTTTTTTTGGGCTTTTTTTGTGCATATATGAATGTTGGTCCATCATTTATATATGCCTGTAATACCTGAGTGGTCTCTGGTTTATCCACCTTTCCTGCAGATTTCTACTGCCTCCTGTGATTAAATGTTGAGTAAATTTCAAGTATTGCTGGATCAAAGTTCTTGAGACACATCAGTTATTTTGTCCTTAGAAAGTCAGTTATACCTGATGCTTTGCTGGCAGCCCTGTGGGGCTTTGTGTCTTTTTATTGTTAACATGCTTATGAAAGAAAACTAAATGTTCAGAAACTTGTAACTAGGATTTCTCCTCTGTATTTAAGAAGTGTTGCTATTGCCTTTTAAGGGAGGGTGGCAACTGCTCCTTGGAACGATGGAAGCAGTCAGTGGTCAGGGAAAGAATAGTCATCAATTGATGCCAGATGTTGTAAGGAAGATATCTTTGAAACACTGACTGGTGAATTACTCCAAAGAGGCTTAAAAGTGCCAGAAGCTGTAAGCTCTTGATATGCTTACAATGAGGTGCATAAAACATAAAGCAATATTACTTTGAATCGTCACTGTTTTGCAAACTACTTTGTCATATCTACCCTGAGCTCCAAGAGAAAGCTTGTGGTCCCAGCTGTCTCATTGATCATCTGCCACTAGTTGTTGCAGCACACACAATTGAATTGCTTTTCCCTAAGGGAAACAATGTCTCCAGGTGTGCTAATAATAAAATTAATAGCTTAGAGAAACTGCTTGCCACAGCAGCCGTGGCTCTACAATGAGAGGATCGATTCCAGTGTTTAACTGTCCTAATTCCATAGTGGATACCTGACTCAGCCACTGCTGAGATACGTTCAGTCTCACAGTTAATCAATACGTCCCTGATTTAAAACAAAGGACCAAGATTCAGGATTAGAAGTCTTTCTGAATAAAAGGATGTAGGTTAAAACTGTCAACACCCTTCAACGATTACTTGAATATTAAAGTCAGGAGTGCTTTCGCTAGTGCTTCCACAGGAAGTAGACATAATACTACTGAACATATCGTCTTCATATTGTGGAACTCTAGCTTGTAAATATTAGAATGTAAAATGGCATTTAAATAATCTTGAGCTGGCATTTTGTAGAGCTTCATGGATTTTGATTGTAATTGATAATATTACTTTAGTGTGGGTAATATATGTAGTCATACACAGTAGTTATTACCCTGTCATATGATGTTGCTGTCAGTAGCCACAGGTTTGACTGCCAGCATTCTGTCTTGAGGGGCACACATGCTTTTCATACTGGATTTTGAGGAGATCTCAATTCTGAGTGCTTATAAATGTCAAGGCTTGGCCTGTGTATGAAAGAAAATATGCATAGGTATAAATTGATAGTGGGAAGCAAAAGAGCATTACACATTGCTGTGTGGGATGGGGCTGAAATTTCAGCGACAGCTTCTTAGTTGCAAGAGGAATAAGAAGTTTGTTCAAAATCACAGCTTGTTTGCTAAAGCTTTTTTTTTAACCTATTATTTGGTCTAATGACAGCCATTATTGTTACTTGTCTTATATCCTTAGATGATTACAACTTCACCACAGCTACCTACCACAACTTAGTACAGTTAGTGAGGGAGGCAGCCGAAGAGGTCTGAGACGTTTCTGTCAGCCATTAAGCATGGCAGTTCCCTGCAGAGGGAAAATAAATTCTCCTTTCCTCTCCCCCAGAGTTCTGTGAAAGGAATCGAAATCAGCTCTCCCCACTGCATTCAATACCACCAGAGGAGTGTGGCTTCATCTGGTTCTGCAGAGTTTAAGAAATCTAAGGCTAAGCATTAGCAGAAGTTTGAGAGTGCTGCCCTTATCTGGTTGAGGCTTTTTAGGTAATGCACAATTGGAGATGGTACCAGACCTGAAAAAGTAAAAGACTTAGGGAAGGAAAGGCTTCTGAATAAGTGTAAATATTAAAATGCCGTTTATAACCTGGAGAAGGTTAATGCATGTGTTATGAATCATGTAGGGGTATTGCTGGTACTTTTTTTATGTCACTTGGCAAAGAGGGTAAGGAAAAACTTCTCCTGTAACTCTGTTTATATAGTATAGCAGAGCTCTGAGCCATATCATGGCATCATCTCCCAAAAGGTCTCAGCACTACTCTCGTGCTTCAGCTGCCATACTTGGCACAAATGTGACTTGTCAGAGAAAGATGAGAGAAATAGGCAAATCCCTTACAACAGCATGTTTAAAAGAGGACTTCAGCCACCTCCTATTTACAGTAGCAAGTAAAGCATCGCTTGCATGGATCAGACGCATCAGCATTTCTCCAGTGCTGGTGGGATTTGCAGGCCTGGAGGTGCTCACTGCATTTTATCTCAGACCTGTTGTTTACTGTCTCAAGTCTCAGGCCTGTTTTTGCATTAGCTGTTTTGAGAGATGTGGGAGAGGCCTGTGCTTCTATTTTTATCAAGTGTGTTTGAATGACTGCTTCATAATAAATTGCTTTCATTTTTAGTCTCTTAATGAATGAAACAGCATCCAGCGATAACATGTCTCAGGATAAATAGTTTCAAGTGAGTATCTAGGGCCACGACTGGATCATTAATTAGTTGTTTCTTCTTTCTCCTCCGTGTCCCAGTGTCACACACTTTGTACACAAAGGTTGAGGGCAAGAGATAAAGATAAATTTGTTAAGCAGCAACAAACTTTTTCCTAAATGGGGAGCATGACCTAGTTATGAGGGCAAGCAGAGGCTGAGAATGAGGCTATATGGCATATTTCAGAAGCAGCTAACTTTAAGTGGTTGCTGGGAGCTATTGGTAGGAGTGAAAGCAATCCTTTGTGGTTTGATTGTTTGAATAAATAAATTTGTTAGGAAGACATCTGCTTTGAGTTACTCAGATACGCTGCTGGACACAGGCTTCCAATGGGGAAGCGCTTAAAGGTGCAAATTGGAGTTTGTTCTGTTGCTTCAATGCATTTGCAAGTAGTGGGGCTGGGAGTCTGAGTAGTGTTAGGAGATCTGTAGGATTGTGTTCTGGAAGAAGTCCAAGAAATGGGTTTTATCTGAAGAACAGATTTCCGATGGGAGATTAAAGAAATCATGCTTCTCCTACCATATGAGGGTGTTGGTCTGAATGAGAAGTCTACAATAGAGGAGAAACTTAGAGGTCCCACTCACAGAGACAATTTGTTTATTCAGTGGGAGTCATTACAGGTGGAGGTTTTCCTTGATGTGTGAAAAAATTTGGATTGCATTTTCAGATTTATGTTAACAGCTGGGAGCATTCAGCTCTTTATTTATTAAACGCTATAATTTTCAAGAAATGAGTGCATGCTGCAGTAGTATACCTGTATCATCTGTTGTTCTGTGTTCTGTCCCACTGACCACACCAGTACATGACTGTATAGTTATAAGTGTGATGCAAGAAAAAAACATCCCTCATGCAGTATCTTTTGCCCTTGGTTATTTCCAGTTCCGTTAGTTCTTTTCAGAATATATGTATTGAGTACAGTGGTCTCTACAACTGTGCCAGGTAAAGCACATCCTTCCAACATGCAACTACAAGTTCCTTGCTCCTGCCAAGATATGTTGATTTTTATTAAACTATAATATACCTATTAAGCATCCTAGCTAGATGAGTGTAGGTTGTGTCTGAAGGCACATAGCCTAGATCCTGTTGATGGTATTGGCCTAACCATTTTTTGTTGTGCTAGGAAATGCCTCTGAGTATTTTTTTTGTGTTTTAAAGTATATTCAGCTTTAAGAGAACTAGTTCCATAGACTGCAGAGGAGCATCAGTAACTGAATAATAAAGAGTCACCATTTAGTTTTCGTGAATATTACACTTCCTAGATTAAAACAATGAATTTTTATTAAATAGACTTGTATAAGAAGTCATTTCGATTAGGAGGCTGTCTTTTCATATAATGCATGTTGGTTCCATACAGAGTAACAGATGAAAATTAGGAGAGGGAGAAGGAAGCAAAGGTGGTTCTTCATGGCTTGCTAGTAGTCACAAACATGATTTAACAATTCTTTGCTTGTAATTTTACAGAATGAACAGTTGTCTTAGGTATATTTAATTGTTAAACCATTTCTTTAGATGTTCTGCTTTATAGCTCGTCATTACTCTTAGGGTTTTGAAAATAAATTTTAACTAACTAGAGAGTGTTAATGCTATGATTTAGTCTTGAAAGATGTTAACAGTATGTTTAAAACCGCCACAAAAACCCCTAATGAGTTGCATCGGTACATTAGGACTGAGTATGTCTACCTGTAAATGAAAATCAGAGTATGGATGTGCTTATGAGATGGTTTCAAAGCAATTCTAAGAAGCATAATGCAGTGTATCATGCACATCTGTAATAAACCCTATCAAGATTCTTATCATAAATCGAAACCCGGATTTTCTTTGCAGTTGAGCTGGGCTTGGGCTAGCTGGCATGGAAGGAAGGTGAGCAAGCTGGATGGCAAATGGAGTGCAGATGTCAAGGTCGGGGGCTATCCAGAGGGGTCTCTCTAGGTCTTGGCTCCCTCATTGCAGCTCAGAAAGCACTTCACTCTGTTGTATGAGATTGGCAGGGGAAGGGCAGTTAGTGCTATGGCTGGTGCAAAGCTCTCAGTTCAGTTCTTATATCTTACATTTAGAGAAGGTGGCAGCTCTGCTGGAAGCTTTTTCCTACTGCCTCTGTGTATCTCTTTGTACCCCCCCTGCATTCACAGGGGCTCGGTTAGGGCGGCAGAAAGGGGATTCGTCTCGAGAAAGTTCATCCTAAATTGTCATTATTCCTATTGTACTGACACCTTCTGTGTGCAGCCAAGAGAAAGGGGCGGAGAGGGGAAGCAAAATTCTGTGCTAAAGCTCTGCTGAAACTAAATAAACTCTCGGAAGGGGAAAAAGCATGTTGCCTTTAACCCTTAGGCTATCTCCTTGATACATTTCAAAGGTTCCTTGTGAGAAACAGGGGTGTTAGTACTTCCTAAGTACCTTGTAAAATGGGAAGCTAAGCCTTGAATGAAGATGTTAAGCTTTGTACAAGTCTTCTTATCAATCCCTCCTGTACCATCCCAGTATAACTTCCCAAAATAGAAAGTTTTTATTTGTGATGACATTAAGAAGATAGTGCCACACAAGTGCAGGTCCTTGTCTTTGATTTTATTGTTAATAATTAATTTAATGGGAATGCAAACGCCTTTTTGTGATGTGCAAGAACAAATGTGCTGTATAAAAAAGGAGCATTTCTTTTCATTTATAGGCTCGGGCTCTAGTAAGAAGAAGGTGTTGTCAGGGATTAGCTGTAATCATATTCAAATTCTCATCTCTTAAAAATTAATTTGACAAATCCAGGACAGACAATATTTTCAGTTATTCCTATAAAAAGTGGCTTTGTGTTACCATTCAAGGTACAAATATAAGCTACAGTTCTAGAACTCAGGCATGGAAAAGAAATGTAAATGCATAATAATTGAAAGGCCGTGGTCTTTATTATCCTTTTAATGAATAACAGAATTACACTGCAAGTTTATAAGCCTTCTGTGAATATTTTGCTTTCTTGCACAATGACTGTTTAGTCTCACTTGACCTCAATGAAATTATATGAGAGGCGAATCTGATTATTAACTACAATCTGAAACACTCTTTGATCAATTTTTTCAGCTTTACTTTTTCCTGTGGGACAAACCCATGTTCCTATAATGCTGTTCTCGGGTGATTTGGGTTTTTTTTTGTGCTACGTTTTCCAGTTCTGACTCAGAGACAGAAGGAGGATCTTATCTCCATCCCTAATTTCTTTGTCAATCATTTTACTTTTATTCTGTGATAGCCAAAAGCTACTGCTTGACAGCACATCAGAGCCCTTGTCCATCAGAATTAAAGGATGTGTAATACATAATGTGCTGGAATTCTTACGGGAAAAATGGCATTACAAACATGAATGCTCAACAGGTAGAGAACCAAGCTGCTGAATGTGGCTGCACCAAGTTACCAGGAAGAGTCCTTTTTAGACAGTTACAGAAAGAGAAGACTTTAAAAGTAACTTTGAAAGAACAGTAATATTTATTAGATACTTAATGTACATAAGATAAGGTTGGCATTTCATTTCAGAGATACATTCCTAAGGCTGTAAGACATCAGCAACTTAGGAAGGGAAAATAATTTATGTAAGAGCTTTAGGTCATAAATGTGAAATAAACCTTTTCTCTGTCATTAATACCAGGTGATGTCAATCACTTGTTTCATGCAAATAATCACTATAAATAGAGCAATTACTACATAAGCAGTCAATTATAAACTGTTGCATTGTGGAAAAAACCCACGGTACGTTGGCTCGCTGTCATTTCCAGAAAGGGTTTAACCTTTCACTAAAAAATAAATAAGTGATTAAGATTCACTGGGAAAGATGTAGAAAAGCTGCTAAAATGGAAGAAGAAAATGCTGTTGCTTTCACTTGCATGGGAGTTAGAAAGTTCAGTGTTCCTTAGCTGAGTTCTGTTTCCTTTCTAAGATTATTTAGATTGAGATGCTGGATGGAAATGAAGGGCCACAGGGGCCACAATTACTGTTTGACTAGCAAGAGGAAAAGAGGGTTTTGAGAAAAATGTTCACAGCTGCATTTTCATTCCTCAAGCACTGGTTCAGCGGGGAGGCAGAGCACCAGGCACTGCAGGCCTGACTCAGCTCTTCAGCAGATGCGGGTGGTTTACAAACTTCTTTATTCCTCAGTAACTTTCCTCGTGTGCCCTAGAAGAATTCCAGCAGGCGTTGAAGTTACTGAGACACGAAGCACGGTTGCAGAAATTGGCGTTCTTATCTGTAAATGTTACTACGAGACACCAAAATAGAACCACCTGCTCCATTATTTAACACTTCTGCAGATTATGTGGCTGTCACGGATAGGTAGCGTCATCGTGAGAAGTTGGCACTGTGTTCCAGTGACACAATTAAGTTTCTTCACCTCGTGTTTCAGGATACAGAAACAACAGATATGTGTATTTGAAACACACAGGCTTCGTGACTGTGGAAGATTCATTAGATATGTTTAGACACCAGTGTCCATGTTCTATGCTAGAAAACACCAAAATAAACAGAATTTTCCTATGATAATGGTTGGACTTGATGATCTTAAAGGTCTTTTCCAGCCTGGTTGATTCTATAATTCTGATTTTTGAATAAGAAAATGTGGAGTGATTATCAAAACTGGAAAGAGAAATGTGGTGTGAGTACTAGAACATTAAATTAACCTCCTAGAAAAAAATGGTATGGTCAGGCAGACAAGAAGACTGTTTATGTGGGTGGGCAATGGAAGCAATGACATCAAGGGTGTTTATTAAGTAGACTCAAGAACTTTAGACAAGTTCACTTCTGATAGTGTGGGAGCAGCCACGTGTCCTCTACTTTCATCTCTAAGTCTCAGTGCTGTGATTTTGAAGCCTGTTAATTGACTCCTCTGCTTTTCTCTTGAGTCAGGACTCTGTGCGTCTCAGTTCATACTCGAATGAATACAGTAACTGTATGTGCATCATTAGTAAAATCTGGGAAGAGAGGTTTGATACCTCTTCAGACCTAACCAATGATTCTCAGGTCCTTAACAGTCTGTTTCACAGTAAAAACAAATACGTTGTTCTTGTATTAATATTATAGTAAGATCTCCTCTGTATCCCCATTTGGATGTGTGTTTGAATGAAGAAATCCTTACTGTATTATTTATCTACACTGCATATTATATAAGCAGTGCTCACTGTTGAAGAAGCTGAATATAACTGACATTGTATATTATTGTAATTACTTCAGTCATAACAGTGCTGAAACTTTTCCTAGCAGCTTTTGCCATTGATGCTTTTCGAACAGGCTGACTTACCTTGCTTGGGAAAGCTTTTTCAAATTGTAATTGATGTGAATGTGTGAACTGAACCAGTTTTCCTTCCGGAAATGAACATTGTACGGAGTGAGACACATTCCCAAAATTCTGTATAGGAAAATATATGTAAACCTTGATCATCTGTGGTAGCTATGAATAATTATTATTACTTTATAGTGAACATGTAGCTTGTTAAAACCAGTAGCATTTAAAGGGATCAAATGATTAGAAGTGAGCTTTTCAATCAAATAAGTCTTGAGACTAAAACTGGCTTTAAAAGTACATACCTCAAGCACTGGGTAATTCTGTCCCTGAGATGCAGAGAAAAGCAAGGTCAGAACCTATGCAGAAGTTAGAATTTGTGTAATACAGAAGAACAGGGGTGTAACACTGCAGGATGGACACAAAATCTGGCTCCTATTTCGTGAGCTGTTTCATATAATGCTGCTCTGCTAGAACACAGGTTTATGGATAGGAAATTAAATTTTGAGACCTTTTATGTATAAAGAACATGGTTCTCAGGAGGTGACACGAAAGGGATAAAAGATCTGTTTGTTGTTTAAATTATTATTCAAAACGTTTGAGTTGGTTGTTTTGAGAAACGCCCGAAGTGAATGAGATGGAGGGAAGTCTGGGGTGTTTAATTACACAGTAGTGCCACCTAGCAGCGACTCCAGGGTTGGTTTGTGTGTTTCGGGATTTCAGACTGTCTCACTTCGGGCTTTCACTGAAGAGTTCTTTTTCTGTTGAGCCGTGTTATGAGCTTTAACAGTATAAATGTCGATGCTGAAAAAAGACATTTCTTACACGGGAAAGCTCAAATATGAATCTGAAAAGCTTTTTAATTCAGACAAGTGGAAACAGGAGTAGAAAAAACCTTTTTTTTTGAAATAGCTGTATTATAGTTAATATTAATGGTTTCCCAGTTTGTTTGGTAGATGCCACGTTAATAAATATTGCTACCTTAGCAGAGCTCAAAAAAAAAAAAGAAGTTGCCTTTTGAATTCCTTCAATGTCCTTCCAACATCAAGCTGAAAATGGAAAATGAAGAAATCTCCTTGTGTTTTCAGTGCACATACCCCAGTTTTACATGTTCCTAAAAAGAAAAATGGCTGTGGGGTGGTAATAAACAAGGTCACAGTAATCAAGATGTGACCGATTCTGTATGTGGCAGGTATTTTATATTTGGAAAATTGTGAGATTTGTTGAGATATTTCATGCTGACAGAGAAAAGAAATACCAGCTTCCTTAGTCATATACCCTTTTAGTGTAGCACAGCGTGAAGTCTTCCGTTGTGTTACTCTCAAGTGTAGTGTGAAGTTAACACATCCAATCAAAAAGCTACTTTACCTTAATAATCTTTTAGTGCTTTGTTCTATTTTATTTTACTTTATAATAAATAAAAAAAAAATCAAAGAAATACCAAAATATTATGTTTAGATTGATGCTGTATTTAATGAGTCCTTTATTGGATGTAATACCAAGTGTTAATCAATACACATGCCAGAATAACTTCCAGTACAACCTTGCTGGGTTTTTTAAATTAATTCTTATTAAAATAATTGACGACTTGTGACTTACTGGGGTTGCAACTGGAGCAATTTTTCATCCTAATTAGGAGGTTAGGTTCCACTGCTCAAACTGCAGATAATAGCGTAATGATTGTCATCTTGAAACATAAAAATCAATGTGAGATACTATCAAAATCTGCCGACTGTCACAAATTATGGAAATCAGTCAGGGTTTTAAAAACACTGCTAAATAGTGTTTCCTTTTATTCTTTATAACATATTCAAGCACAGCTACTCAAGAGAATGTCTATTAACATAAAGCAAATATCAAGTGGTGCTCAGATAGTTAGGGCCACCTCTTAATCCGTGATATAATTTACAAATATTTTAGGAGAGATATGGAATAGTCTTTTTTATAGTATTAAAAATTAAATCTCTTATTACAGATTATGTAGCGGGAATATATTGTAGTTAACACTGTGCTCTGTTTTCTGGTCCGTTTTATTTGTTGATGACAATGGAATATGGCCACATACACCCTGTACCTTGCCTTCACTGGTAACATGATGAGAACTGGAAAATTTTAGATCATTTTATAGATACATGTTCCATCTTTTCTTTTAGTGTTTTCACGCTGCTATGTCAAAGGGCAAAAATGAGAGAAAAAGAAAAAAATGTTAGTTGTCACTGGGGCTATGCTTCAGTTAGAGGTTATTTATAGTGAGTTTGTTTTTAATATTTGATGTACACAGACCTTTCCATCTCAGTGAGGTGTAAATCTGAAAAACTCCTCTGCTATAATTCCCTTTGGAGGTCTATGGGAGGTTGTAAAGCCTCCCATAGATTCTGAAAATAATCTGGAGAGAGTGTTTTCTATCTATTCAGATTAAAAATCCATCATGTAATAACAAATTTCAAGGGTTTTTTTTACTAAAACTATCTGGAATATTTGCTTGTAGAAATAAATAAATATCCACATACACGAAATGTACAGATACAGAAGTGAAAAAGAGACATGCTACTTGATTAGTCCATTATAAATTACTATACAGATTCCCATTCCATCTGCCCTGTCAGCAGAATTTATTCTTCCATCTTCTTATCGTTCATATGAAAATGGCATGTTCTTCATTTGAATGTTTCTGAATGTCATGTGTAAGGAGAAATGAGGAAAAGAAACTTTGGATTTGAAAGAAAAATAAGCTAAAGCTTGCATGGGAATATTCATCAAGTTACCTCCATGCTGGTTCTTGACTCCTTGGAAGTACCTTAAAGCAATTGATTTCAAGTTTTGTAATGAAATACTGCAAGTTCTGGGTCCAAATCTGACATCTTACTTTGCATTTCCTCTTCATCATCTGTGTATACAGGGAATTGCTGATAATTCTTCATAATGGCCTTTTAAAGAACACAGGATTTGAGAGATAAAAACTACAGAATCAGCAAATGGTTGAGGTTGAAAGGGATCTCTGGAGGTCATCTTGCCCAACCCCCCCGAATATGTAAGACTTCTCAATTTTCTTCTTTTCTTTTTGAAGACTTTCTACTAAAAATAAATAAGTAAAGTCCATCCCATTTTCAAGCATGTTTAGCACCCACATGACCGAGTATGGGTTCCAGCTGAGTTGAAATGAACAATGAAAGTGGTTCTTTATGCTGGGTGGGATGAACCCATTGTCAGAAACACCTCTGTCCTCCTTGGGCATTTCCTGGGAGGAGGCCCCACATGTGAGAACTGCGTGTTTTACATCTTGGTAGAATTACCGGCTGCTTTAATCTTAAATTTCCATCTTCTGTGCTCTTGCAGAGAGAGAATTTGTCAAACCTGCCATTGCTGCTGGGGGGATTGCAGCGTTATTTTGCTGTATATTTGAACTTTAAGAAATGGAGGGGACTTTTACACTTTTGTAGACAAGGATGTGACACAGATCTCTCCTGAGAAGTACATGTTTTCTTAGGTTATTATGTAAGACAACATTCCATAACTCTCCACTTCTAAGGTTTTAAAATTAGCTTGCAAATATGGTGTGCGTGTGGCATACGTGTCCAATGAGAGTGAGATTTGATTGTCCAGTGTTGCTCAGAAATCTAGAATCAGCTGATACCTTCCTGTGATGAGTTGACTGAAGTTCAAAACGGTGTGTTTGAATTTACATTTAAATTTAAATATACCATTTATATTTATATAGACAAGCATATTTTTGACATATATATATTTGACATATAAGCAAAGATACTTTTGACAAAACCAGAGCTGTTGCTGGTATGTAACTTTGTGTTTCCCCTGAAAAAGAGCTTTCAAACAGATGGGGGCAGAACCTGCTTGGGGGCAGAACCTGGCATAGTTCTCAGGTGTTGCAAATCAACATACCTCCATCAACTCAGTGGAGGTGAAGGGATTTACAGGAGCTACAGAGCTGATAATCATCATTATCTTTGTGTGAAGATGATAAAACTGACTCTGAAGATGTACACAGTAGATTATGACATTAATTGCAAAGTGTTTATTAACCTTGCGCTGTTAAACAGAAAGTAACTTCTGGTGTCTGTTATAAGAAAATGTAAGATTAATAAGACTCGAAAAGGAAACAGTAACTTCGGCCTTCTCATTAGCATTACTTATAGCTTAAACTAGCTGTAGGTATATATGCCCATGGGTTTGTAGGCTTTTGAAAACATGTGGCAGTGTCCCTGTTGGGATTCAAACCTGCACACTGTGAGCATTAACTCATCTGTCAGGAAGTTTTTTAATTGCTTGGATGATGAAACAGAATTTGCTGGGAGAAAGGCTCTTCTACCAGCATTAATGCCATATTCCAAAATTTAGATCTTATTAAATTCTTTCTAATATAAAACAAGGAAAATTGTGACTACAATATTTAGAATCACATTTACTAGCACAGGCTGCTTTTCTCTGTTACAGTGTCAAATACAATCCTCAGCATGAAAACAAAGCAAAACATAATTTTAGTTAAATGTTTGTTGAATAAAAAATTAAATATCTTCCTTTGTAGACCCTTTAGAAACAATTGAGCATTAGCTCTGTCAAACACTGAATTATAAGTGAATTCAGTTTAAAGTATGTGAACCATACATTCTTTGACATTTGCCTGAAAAGACTCATTATAAAACTAATGCCATAAAAGAGCACTCCTTTGCAGCTGAGTACAGCACCTGAATACTCTTTGTAAGTGGCTGCACTGTTTTGAAAACATTCTAGCAATGCCTGAAAACCTTCTAAAGCACCTTTCAACCAGTGGGTTTCATATTCAGCACATTTGTGTTCCTACAAGACTTACAGTAATCATCACATTGGTTAAATATACTTTTTTTTTTAGATTGATTTTAATGCTTTTATTGATTTGAGGCAGATAAAGTCAATTGTGCATGAAATCTTATTTATTTTGGGACCAGAAGAAATTGAGTCTTGGTAGAAAAGCTTACCTTCCAGGAAGGAAAAGTCTTTAGACTTCACTTTTTAAGGCACATTGAGCAGACTTAAAAGTTCATAATTTTGGTTAGCATTACTTGTGGGATATAGAATTTGGTCTATTAGTGTACTTTGGATACAGGACAAGGGTTAAAAGTATTACTGATTGGTACTGCAGATACGGGGATAATGTATTAGTTACTTTTCTTTTATCAACCCATTTCTCCAAGTGATTTTGCTGGCTAGTAATGATTACTTCAAAGAGTTGCATATAAATATACACAGTGGAAACTCATTAATTTTCACTAATTTTGGATATGCACATGAGGAATAGCTGAATTCTGCAAATCTGTGCTGTTTCCCCATGCTAGATTAATTTATAAAGAGAATTGTAGATTGTTGCAAGTGCAACTCCACCTAGAATTTGTGAAATCAAGAGAAATGAAGGCGCAGGATTTCCAGAAATGCAGATGGGTTTGAGGAACAGCCAAAATTATGAAGCTTCTAAACACTGGGAGGCAAAAATGGGCCAGAATCAAGTAGCTGAAACCCAAGGAATGTTAATAAAGTTCTGATTCAGAATGGAAAAAAGAAAATCTTACAGTACTGTCAGTACACTGCTGTGAAATGTGTGCACCGAGCTCTGACCTTTACTGGTAATCTTTTAGTTTTACCTGGTGTTCTACAAATTTTGTACCTTGCTGTAAATCCAGTTTGGGCGCTTTCAGTGCTCCTTGTTTTGCTTTTTGTCACAGGTTGATCTAGAGCAAAATTCTCTGCTGCCTTGAATACTCTTTCCATTGTTGTTACTCTGTCTTTTATTACTGCACAGGGCTCTGACAGGAGCCAGAGAGGTTGGTTTAACTGCAGAGCTTGAACACAGCATTTGTAATCTTATGTGTGTGTGTTGTAGTAGAAATTATAGGTGATTTTCATTACATGACACCTTGCTTTTCCATAGCTAAGTTCTTACTGGGAATGATAATGAAACCAGCTTTTGCTGCTTCTGATAAACTATGTTACTTAGCAAGGTGAGGATTAGCCTAGTTCTACATAGATAAGTAGACGTATCCTTAGACTTACCTGATTTCTGGAATTCTTAGGAAGTCCCTCTATATAAAGAAATAACTTTTAAAAGCATTCTTACTCTTCATTTTAAAAAATCTAATTAACTGATATGTCACAATTTTGTGTTGAATTACAATTTTTAAATCATACCCATTTGAAGCAGTGATCTGCCCATCTGTCTGGTGATGCACTTGCACTGTATCAGAACTAATATTAGTGCAGCCTAAATGGAGTCATGGAACTACGGACCAATTTGTATTTCATTCTTATCACTCAAAACTCAATTTCTAAATGGGACATTTCCTAATTCTGTAGTCTTGATTATTGGAAAGTGTTCCAGTAGCCTCATGTAAGTTTCTTATACTGAATATAAAACATTTCAGATGGCTAAATGACTTAAAGGCAGATATCTAACATTTTTCACCTCTGCAAAACAGGGAAACTTTGCTTGTTCAAGCTAGAACTTCTGAGAACTAATGTTAGTTCTGACAATTTAAGCCAGTTCAACTGGAAAGCTGAGGATTCCATCAAGACACTCAGTGAGTATATAGATTTTTAAAGGAAAAAATGTTCATGCAAACTGTTGTGTCCTTGACAATATTTTTATGAGAATGAGGAACTGCGCTTACAGCCAAAGTAAATGAACAGCTTGTTCCTTTATTTGCAAGAATACCCTAAGCAAAAATTCAAGCAAGGAAATCTCTAAGTTGTGTATGTACATGTACGTACATCACATCTTGACTAAAACCTACTCTTCAATCAAAATCCTGGAGCTGGGCAGTCTTTTTCAATTGATGGAGCTTGATTTCCATCAGTTGTATTCTCAGTTGTTAACTCTTAGTGTGCTCGCTCAGCCTGGTGGATGTCATTCTTTTTGTTTGCCTCTTAGGAAATGAGAATGAGAAGGGGGTAGCTGAGTGATTTAAATGGAAATTGTATGGTAGCTGAAATTAAAACAAACAAACAAACCATAAAAATGATTATGTTTTTAATACTGTTAGAATTGAAACGAGTTTAGTGGTTTATTCACAGATTCTTGATTGTTTGGATTTTAGTCTAATTGCATATGATTTAAGAAATACTTGTTTTCTTTTTCTGATTTAAATTCTAGTTACCTGAACTCTTCTAGCACAGAACTCTTGACCATAGACAGTTGGCTATATGGCTCAGGGAGCAGCTTTTTCTAGAAGGAAGTCAGTATGAATTGCTGCTGAAGGAGGTATCCTTGCTGCCTGATGCACTATATTCAGATGCAGTTGCCTGTGTTGCCTGTTCTCTGTTGCTGGAAAGACAGAACTAGAGTTGTCCTGAGTCCTTCAGTAATTTCTGTCTTGCATGGAATCTTTATGGCAGCGCTGCAAGCGATGTCAGTGGCTTTGGCTATTCCACTTAGAAAATAAACATACATAGGAGACTGGTTTTGGAGAGGATGAGATGTCTAAGCTTTGTAAGAAGCTCTTTACTTCTGAGATATTTGGAGTTCTCGTCAGTACCCGAGGACCATTGCCTTGCCTGGCCACGGACCAAGCTCATGCATCCGGTGCCTCTGAGAGTTGATAGTCATGGTCTCTGCCACTGTTTTTGTGCAGAATTCGGTGTTCAAGAGTGACATGTGCTTACCACTGAAAATGCCATCAAGAACGAGATTCCTTTTATCTCCTTTACTTTTTGCTTTTTAGTTTTAATAATTCATAAAAGATTTTATGCAAGTTAGAAATTACCAAGGTAATTTGGATAACTGAGGAAATTGGTAATGGTATATTTTACCTGTAGGTCATTGTGTGTCTCACTATTGACCTAAATTTACAGTCCGATGGCTCTTAATGTATATGAAAAGCTTTGTCAGATATCTTTCCAATTCTCTTTCCTAGTAAATTAGGTTAAAACTGGTCATAGTTTATTGATTTCAGTTCAGGATAATAAAGCATTTATAGTGTTTGTTTCCAGTTTCCTTCCTGCTCTGAGAGGTACAGAGAGAGGAGGCTGTTTCTCACTGCCTGTAAGGCAGAACAAACTACTGAAGCTAAGGGAGGCTTTAATAGCAGGGTTGCTCTGCGGCTTTGCTCTTCTCTGCCTCAGTAACTTTATGCATTAAAATATGTGATTGCAGTGCTGTGAAGAGGAGAAATGCTTTAAAGGGTGGAGCATTAGTAAAATTGTTTGTGAAAGACGTAGAAAGATGTTACTTACATTAGTCTTTGTCCAGGGCACTGAGGCACACATGTGACTATTAAGCCAGAAGTGTGTGTCTGGGTGATCAGGTTTCATACACACAGAAATACAGAGCTTGAAATTCTGGACCTATTAAAATTGATGGTGACTCATCTTAGACATAACTACCAAAAAGGCAAGTTACAAATGAGATGGTTAATTGGGACACTTTATTGACTCTGCACATCTCAAGAAATACCAACACTCGTACCTACTGCCTATGCTATATTCTGCAGTGGAAATGGAAATGGAAGGATTTGGTAGATAAATCACTATAACTTGTTCAGCTTCTGATATTTTTTTCTGTTTTACACCTATCTATAGATTTTCATCCAGAATAATGTACCATATATCTGAGTATCACACACAGAGCTAAAATTGGTCATTGGCCACATATCTGTAGGATAGGGGCAGATGAATCCTGTGATTGCTGGGCTGCCAACAAAAGACAAAATCCTCAATGCAAAATGCAAAATAGATTGATTTACATGACATGGGAACATGGCTGTGACTGATGGAGAGATGACCTCTCAGGTGTTAGAGGTTACAGTTCCTTGTCTCAAGTTGTTTTCTTTAGATTTGTAGTACTATCATTGTAATGTATGGCGGAGTTGATTTCTTTTAGGTTTATTCTCGTATTCTTAAGGGACCATTTGAAAGTCAGTACTGTCAAATGATAAATTTGGAAGTGTATGAGCTCACAGCAGTGTCTTGGGAATTATGATAGAGTTTGTACTTGTTACTGTTGTTTTGCTGCGCTTTTAGTTCCTGTAAATTTTCTTCTCCCTAGAGCTGCATTTTGGGCATTTTCAGTTCTCTCAGATGGTCTGTACTGTGAAACTGAAGCAACAAAGCCCATTCTGCTCTCTCTGGCTTACCATTGCTGTGTGGATTCCTTCTGTTCTGTCGCAGCACGAGGGTGTAGCAAGGACCCCGCTGCAGCAACATTTGCTGGTCCTCTGCACTCTGCACCCGTGTGCAGATGTAATGTGATCTCTGTCTTCTTGTGCTGTTGAAGCTTTGAGCTCAGCTTTAAACCTGCAAGACGAGATTTATGTTCTACTTTAAAAAGCTCTGACTTCTGAAGCCTGTGTGCTTAGCTTACAAAGCTGTCATCATGTGCTCACTTTACAGGCTTGTTTCCTAAATATATATATATATGCATTATATATATTTTAATGACTGTGGAACTTTACCTGAATGAAGAATATCATAGAGTCACTGACCATTGAGGCTGGAAAGGGCCTCTGCAGCTCACCTAATCCAAGCTTCAATACTGAACTGAGATCAGGTTGCTAAGGGCTTGGTGCACTTGAGTCTTGAAAACATGCAAAATTCCCCAGTCTCTGCAATACTTTCCAGTGCATATTTGTTCCCACAGTGTTTTCACCCACTTTATTTCTGATCAAAACTTCCTGTACTTCAGTTTGTACCTATGCTTTTTCACTTGCCTTTGGTTCCCCTCACTAAAGACCCTGGTTCCCTCTTCTCCATAGCTTCTTAGGTATAGGAAGGCCCTTGCTAGGTCCCACTTAGCCATCTCTTCACCAGGTTAAACCAGCCCAGTTCCTTCATTTGTCCATGTAAATGACCTCACCAGTCTCTTGAGACACTGACATTCTTGCTTGGAATTGCTCCAGTTCATGGACATCTTTCTTGTGTTGTGGGAGGAGAACTCCATGCAATACTGTTGCCATCTGTAGAGTACTGATAAAAATAATGGTTGTAAGAAATCATTTACCTAGGTAGATAATACAGCATTGGAACAAAGAGAGCATTTAAGGCTTGTTGTGTTTAACTTCTAACAAGTTGGTTATGACTGTGAAGAACTCTAGTTCCATGACATAACTTTTATTAAACTGCGTTCCTTATTTTTGTTCTCTGAACATAGCATCTAATCCTTAGTAGAAGAATCAACTGAGTTTTGGACCTCTACTTTCTTTTCTGTTCTGAGAAACAAAGCCATAAACTCTACCAATTCCAATATCTTTGGAGCATGAGCATTTTTAAGAGCGTTTTTAGAATATTTCAATTCCACATTCTGTGGATGTAGAACAGCGTGTCCGTATAGCTGTGCAAATGCAATAGATTGAACCAAGCGTCTTCACTGAAGTTACAAATTTTACTTTGCAAGACTTGGTGGTTCAGCTGAATGTGGTAGGTGAAACAACATTTGTTTTACATTTGGTTTAGATCTTTCTGGGCAGAATCCCTTAGGTTTGATCTCTGTCCTTGTTAAAAAATGCTAATGCTTTTGCTGGAAAGTTTGACCATGGCAGTTGAAGAATATAGGCATCTCTACATTCTGGATACATGGCAATCTAGGCAGCAGATGGCAAAATCATGGGGGCTGGCTTTAATGCAGTGAGCTTAGTCTTGAGAAGAAGTTAGATGTTGCAGCTTTGTTATTGTCCTTTCTGTGAAATGGCAATGGAGCAAAAGGACAGAATGGATTTTGTAAAGCTTCGTTGCAGTTTTGAGGTTTTTTAACTGGTTACTTCCTCGTGACTCTTCTTGCTTTCTAAAGATCAGCCACACATGCTGAACAGGAGATGGTTGTTTGCATTTCTCATGCAGTAGCTTATCTGAGAATATGTGAGCTCCATGTTCTGTTCCGGTACAGCTTCAGACTTTGCTGTCTCCAGGTGCCTTCAGGCACCTCCTGCTTGGTGTTGGATGAAGTTCACATGGAAGGTTGATAACTGTGGCAGCTGAGGAGCCAGGATGGGCTTGCTTCTGACAACTCAGCCACGTGAGCAGTGACTGCTGACAAAGTGACACAGAGGAAACCTCTTAACGACCAGCGAATGCCAGTGTGGAGACACACAGAGATAGAGGATAGGAAGCACAATCATGGTTCTATCACAAAGTCTGCAGAAGGAGCTTGCAGTGCGAGAGTGCATGTTGCATTCCATGTGCTGCCCAAAGGAGTACGTAGCTACCATGTCTTGAAGCATGTGGCCTTTTCTCTAGAGTGATTTTCCTCCAGAGTGATGTGGCCTTTCTCTTCGTGGTTTGGTGATGGAACAGAGGCTGTTCAATACTATGAGGTATTTGCTGCTTCTTGTGGCATTGGACCAGTTGATTTCCTACAACTGTATTTTTCTTATTAAAAATATTTCCATTAATCAAGAATATCCTTTCTGTCCTCTTCTGCTATGATACTATGCAATCAAACATTGCACTGCAGGGTTGGGTGGACCAGCTTTTGGGGTGACAGACCTCGGTTCTGTCCCTGCCAGCGCCTTGCTGTGTGGACTCTGGAAATTCCCTGGGGATTTTTGAATTACAGTTGGTCATTTCATACAGCAGTTGTTGTTCATTTTGTCTGTTGCTGCAAGGGTTAATTGTTTTTTATAAAGCAATTTATTTTGCTTTATTGAAAGACTGAACCACACTTGAAGTGTAGTTGTTAGCTGGGAATCTTACAGTGCAGCCTTCTTGCTTCGTTCTGCAAAGTGTCTTTACTGTCTGAGATGATCTAGAATTTAAAATGTTTCAGAAAATACTTTTATGGAAGCTGTTGAGATATAATGGCATCTATTTTGTGCGCTGCAACATGATGTTCCATTGTCTTCCATTCATATATCTTTTTTTCCCTTTAACTTTTTCTTAACCTCCCTTGAACCTTTAAAACAAAGAATTGCTTTAGGAAGTTGTTATTTCTGATAAAATCTGTGTGCTTACAGAGGCAGAGAATTCCCAAGGAGTAAGGCTGAGAGTTTACACAAATAAAAGGACTCTTTTTGTTCCTTTTGTCTTTTTTCTCTCCCCCCACAGCAGAGGGGAGTATCAGAGCTCAGCCGAGTGTGTTATTTACTTGTGTAATCGGGAATAGCTGTATTTATTGAAGTAATACTAAACACTAATAGGCATTTTAAAATATTGTAGCATTTTATTATCATGACAAGTTTATATAGCCTTAAAAATGGTCACTAGCAAAGCCTTCTTCAAAGAATATTTTTGTAGGTTGACACTGCTAGCAGGGAGAAAGCATATTAAAGCACCTTGTTAATGAGTATATGAAAATTGTTAGTGTCAAATTGAGGTAGGAGAGGTTCCATGGAATCTTTAAGGAAGGAAGGGGAGTGATGTAAATTTAGAGTCAAAAGCAGGTGGTGTTCTCAACTGAAATGAGAAGTAAAGTACCTAAACTCATAACTGTTTGCATGATTACTTCGTTTGATGAGTTCTGAGAACAGTCTTGTAGAGGTTTGAAAATCGCTGAGAAACCTCTTCAGCAACATGATCTTCTTATAGTAGCATCCTCTGATGAGATGTACACAGGAGCTTCATTTGATCTCAGATTTTGGAAAAGTTCCCCATTAACAGAGTACTCATCTATTAAGAGGGAAGAAGAAATGAAAGGTGTGTTCCTAATGGTTTTCTTTTGGCTGATCATTTACCCAGTGGCACAGCTTCTGCTGGTGCCAGCAAGAATGAAGGTGCCCAACAGGTGTAGAATTACAGAATGTTTTAACATAAGGAAGCAGAGAAGGAAGGAAATAACTCTCTTAAATTTCTTGGCATGGACCTACTTGGTTGCGAGAAAAGTACATGTCCTTTCTCCAGCTTTATAGCACAGTCATATGTTTAAAATCAACCCACTCGAGTTTAATATGGAAGCACAATGCCCAAGAGTTCTCAGAGATCAGCCCGGGCATAAAGGAAAAGGCTTGTGGAAGTGAACAGCATTCAAATCCATAACTGAAGCTATGGGGATAAATAAGGAGCCTGCCAAGAGGACAGAAAAATTAAACGAACTAATGACTAAGTGTTGGTAAAAGCAAAAGAGAGGGGGGAACGGCTGGAGCACAACTTGTGCTCCAATGAGCCTGATGTGTTGGCTCCATTGCTAGTAATGGAGCTAAGGGTAAAAACTGCTAGGGTAAAAATCCTATTAACTTAATTAAAGACAGCATTCTACCCTAGGATTAGAAAGAAAAAAAGATCACCAATGGATGATTTTATAAAGCAAGTTGTCGTTCGTTGCATGGGCATTTAGAGCTATCTCACTTCTATAAATGTTGATCATTTTGATCAAAGACTTAATCAAAAATTATTTAGACAATTATTTCCTGATTCAAAAGTATTCTCTAGTGATAGGAAACTATTATACAGAATCGTTAAAGCATGCTTAACTGCATGGTGTTAATTATGCAATGATAAATTAGTCTACCTTTCTTCATTAACAGCATTTTAGCAGCAGTTAATAGTATTGTTTGTTCTTTCTAGGCAGTAGAAGAGTAATAATGCTCTTTAGGCAATTATTTTTGTAAACTTAGTCTTTTGAAGTGGCCAGTTTGTATTTGATCTTTAAATCCATTCTGTGAACTTGTTCAGCTATAGTCATTTTAAGTAATTATATTAATTAAGAAGCTGGCTTGTTGTATTGTTCTGTGGTGACTTGATTCTTTTTTATCTGACTGCATAGAATGATGGAAGTATGTAGATAATTACTGTGTGCTCGATAACGATTATATTGTGAGCAGGAATCTGAGAACTGGAACTCGGGGCTCCCAGTGTGCAGCAGACTCATTGTATGACCTCAGGGATCTCTTCCCCTTTTGGTGTTTCATTTCTTTTGTAGAATAAAGATAATACAGATTTAGCTCTTATGGCTTTCTTAAAGCCTGATGAATATTTGTAAGCAGCTGTGAGTTAGGAGTGGAAATATGTTATCCCTGGGTCAACCCTCTTTTTCAGTATTTCTTACTTGAGCTGTGTTTGGAATGGGGGGAATATTAATGCCTCATTCAGAAAAGAAGGAAAAACACTCCCCAAGAGGCAAAACTTGAAAACTTCACACAGCTGAGAAACTCCAGGATACAGGAAAAAAAATGATTCTGCCACTTTCTTTTCTTTACTTCTTCTTCAAAATCTCTATTGTTTTACCTCCATGTATCTAGGAAGAAAAGAAGGTGTCATTTCAGCCTTATTTATATGTCATGTTCTGCTTAGCACTAATTTGAGTGCCCTGATAAGCACTTCTCTGAAAAAAAAAGAGATAAACTCTTTGCTATTTGGACATTCTGTACTCTTTCATTGCTTGTGTCTCACGTTTCACAAAACACGACCGTCTTTCCAAGTAAGCGTGACACAGTCTACTCCTAATGGCCAATGCAACACCTAGGATGGGAATCAGCATGATGGTTGCCACACTTTTGTGATGACCAGCTGCTGAAATATGTAGGATGAAAGTAATATTCTAGTGAGTTTAAAATAGATGTTCAAGAATAATCATGTAAATATACTGTGTGGGCTCACTGAGGCACTTCATTAGGTTTGTGTGATGGAGGCTTAAAAGCCGGTATTTTTCTCCCCGCTCTGGAGCCTATTACATGAGTTTGAAGCCTGTTATTTCTCATGTTGTTCTCAGATGGGAAAAAGCACACAGTTCATAGCAGATGCTTGGCTAATAGTGAAATTTTACTGGTGTGGTTTCCAAATCTGTGGTGATTCCCAGCTCATGAGGTTCATAAACCAGAAACCACATTTAATAACATTTAGATATTTGTATCTGAGTTTGTCCACCTGCTTTTTCAACTGACATAAAGTACCTGCCAGAAAGAAACTCCCCATTTATCCTCAGTGTCACCTGGAATTCTGAAGCCCCTCAGTACAGAGAAGAGGATGTGCTTACATGTATCAAATCCTGTGCCCCACACTCAGTGGAAAATAAGGGGTTAAGCCTTAGCAGCCTGTGCATGATATGAGACTAAGGCTGTTAGAAAGCTGTCTGTCTAGTAGCTCCTGGGCTTTTCATCAGTTCTTGATGGCATGTTATTTTCTTAATGGGATGTTATTTTCAAAATAGATTTAAACAGTTCTGGGATTTGTAAGAAGTTCCTGGAGTACAGAAATCTCAGAAGATAGCCTGGAAATAAAAATATGTATATTTACATAGATAAAAACACATCCATGAGATCAAGCTTTGGCACAGTGCTTGATTTTGTTGTATGTACAATTCTGACTGCCCTTAGTCTGAAAATGCTTCCTATAGCTTTTATTTACTGAAAGAAAAAAATGGTAAGAAAAGCAGTTTTTCTCTGCAGTACAGCACAACACAGGATGCCTATAAGCACTGTATGTCTTCTATTACTTATACTTGAATCATTCATCAAAACTGTTCTGAAATAGCTATTTCACATGTCACACTAAATATGCCTAATTTTCAACATAATACATAGAGTAGCTACACTGAAAGGAAAATTCAGTATTTGGAGTGAGAAAAAGAAAAAAAAGAGAATATGAAAAAATCAGAAGGAAGACTTACGAATGGAAATTGAAGTTACATTATTACACCAAACAGACTGTCCAAATATGCTTTGATTTTTGGCTCAGATCAAACCCAGCATACTTGTCATCAACATTATTTTATGTAACAAAGTGTACAGACTATGGTAGTATTTCATTAAAAAAAACCCCACATTTTATTTATTGTGTTTTTTAAAAGGCAGAGGTAATCCAGGAGAGATGTACTTTTCCACTAATATTAAAATATGAAAAAAATACAGCAGTTAAAGAACCCTTTTACTTATTCCCTGAAAATTTGTACCGTGCCAAAGCTGAATTATTGAATTTTCTCATTTCAAAAATAGTCTTTGCATAAAGTAATGAACAGCATTTGAATCTCTAAATCACAAGCTTATTTCCAATTGTTGATGATGAAAAGGAGTACAGGCTTTTATGAGACCTGTTTTTTAATGAACAGATTGGTACATGGTGTACTACTTCTTTTTTAAAAAGAGAGGGAAAAAAGCCTATTTCTCATACTGTATGCACTATTGTAATATTTTGATCTAGTTGTGCTAGGTTATTTAGGGGCACAAAGTAAATGTGAAGTGCTTTGTTTTCTCTTGAACTTCCAAGTGATTACTGCTTTCTGTCTATTGTGAGTGGCAGTTCTAATGGCCATGTACCCTCTAATACTATAAGGGATCATTAGAAAATGCAAGAAACAAGCACGTAACTTAAGTAAGATCAGTGTAAGTATCAACTTCAAATTTAAAGAGACTTTTAGCGTAGGCTTTTCTAAGCCATTAAAATTCATTTTGAGTCCTCTCTGCATGCCTCCTATTGATTTGACTTTGCTAACACAAGAAGTGGTCAATTTTTTTTCTTTTTACCCCCCTCAAACAAACCCCTGTTTTTCACTTCTAAGCTCCTCAGCTCTCTCCTCTCTCCTCAACACACAGTGTTTTAGCATCCTTGGACTACCCCACAGTTACCACTTATGTTCTTGTGATCACCGCAGTGCTCATGTCCAGGTAAATAGTTGCTTCACATAAACACAAAAGTTTTGTAGAGGGTGAATAGTGAGTCCAAAGTTTATTAGACATGTGTAACTTGCGGCACATGAGATAGATGTCAGCAGCAAATAGAGCATGTCCCATTTATTGCTTTTGATTTCCTATCCGTGGAAGGTCTAGATCTAGAGTCTGAGACTACACACCTTTGAAACTTGACCAACAATTTTGCAAGCCATAAATATGTTACTCAGAAAGTTAGGGGGGGTCCTACTAGTGCTTCATTGAGAATTAAGATATTAAGAAATAAATGAGAAAAACAGTTAAAGTCAGTTAGTGGTAGTACTACTCTGTAGTATAAGTGGGTCAATATGAGCAGACTTAGTGAAATCCTTTGAAACAAAAGAAATTATTAAATCGGTTACTATTTAGGTCAATTACTCAAAATAAACCATTCATAGAGTGCCCTTGAGACAGGCAAGTCATAAAGTATCAGGGATTTTAAACCCAAATTGAATTTCACCATTATTCTCGCTTACCCAAAGCTATCAAATTTTACCTTTCAGGAACAGATTGCATAAAGATTTCCCATTCTAACAGGGAAGGTATTTAGCATAGAACTGAAACAGTATTTCATCTATTTAAGATAAGTATGTGGAAAATGTGAAACAAGTTTTCTTAAAGTGTGTTACAATTTCATTTCATCACATTTCAAGCCGTGTATGGTGATACCGTTGTCGAAATTTGAAGAGCAGTTTGTTGCCAATGCTGTGGAACTGTGGAACTGCTTTTTGCCTGACTGCTTTGGGTATTTCTGTGAACGAAACAGAGAGGAGGATGAGAGGAGAATCTGTGAGAATATTTTGTTGCGTTTAGGTATATGTATTTAGTCTCAGATGCTTGGGATCTGTCCTCAAGTAACAGAAAAATTAGGAAAAAGTTAAGAAGTACTGTAATCAATATGAACATGTCATTGAATAAACACCCCCCCCAGAATCTTTTCACTTTATCTGTAATATTTTTAAGCATCTCTTAAAATTTACTAAAGTTCAAGAAATTTTTAATAGTATTATGAAGATCAAGTCATTCACCAAATTATCATTGTCTGATTCTTGTAACAAGACTTTCCATAAGAAAGCTCAAAGTAAAGCTGTTGGAACAGATTTATCATATTCCTACATTTATTTTCTTGTGCTTCTTATGGTACTGACCATGCAGATGTTGGTGCCTTATATTCAGCACATAAGGGTGACTGAGGTATGTTATTGGCATTATCAATGGTAGAGCGTTATCATTTCCTTTTATTTTTGTAGTTGTAATTGCACAAAAAAAAGAGAATATTTATTGAGGGAAAAATTAAAAAAAAATCATTTGTTTTCTTAAAGAAAATGCTTTAAGGACCTGATATCATGGAAAGAATCAGAAGGTTTGGCTCAGTCATTGTAAACTCTTCTTTTAACTGTAGTAACAAGGAATTAAATGTTCTTTCCAAAACAACAGAAATCAGGCCAGACAGCATAAAGTTTAGCAGTCATAAAAAACAAAAAGCTGTTTGTGATCTGGTAGACTTCATGTGGAGTAATAGGCTTTTGCATTGACCAGTAGCACAAAGACATCCAGAGAGTAACTGGCAGGTTTTGCTCAATGTGGTGCTGCATTCACCTGCTTCTGTGTTTTATACTTCTGATCTGTTGATACTTGAGTTTGATGAGGTAGCACTGGACTGGGATCAGAGAGCCGGGCTTTGTTAATCTAAATGATCATGTATCTCCTCAAACTTCAAGGAAGTGTTTGTGCCACCAGTGCTCATATACTTTACAGTTTAATAAATATTACAGGATCAAAGAATGTAACTTAATTTGGATATGGAGAAGTCAGCTTAGACACTGGACAGCCAGAGAGGTGAGAAATGGGAGTATATATTGAGTCTTCTGTTATCTTTAATCTAAAATTCTAAACTAACCCTCCCAGTTTTAAGGGCTGAATGTCTTCTAATTCTGTTTGGCTTTTCTGGATGTGTTGTTTTGTGATTTTTGTGGTCTTGTTGTTTTTTCCTTTTCTCCCCCTCTGAAATGTACCATCATGGTTAAAAATAAGAGAGAAAGGAGAAAAAAGTAAGCATGTTTACACTTTGTGTTGCTCACAGATTGCAGAGTATCTGTGGGTGGCTTAAAGCAGCTGTTTCTCCTGGTTACCTAACTTTCTTCTTTGAAATATAGAAAGAAAAAAAAACACAAAAAAACCCGAAAAACAACCCACAACAAGTCTAAATGTCAGAGTCTAAATGAAGCCAATAAACCTTTTCTCAAGTTCACTAGTTCCTCTGGCCAAGTACATTTGTTCTCTCTTAGGGACAAAATCTATTCCAGCCAAAAAGCCATGATTTAGGCAATGCTTAAACCAATGTTATGACCTCCTTTCCTATCAGCTCAAACAGCTACAACAGTGAGAGACAGGACTGCCTTCCAGGCTTTTTACCACCTTTCACTGGAGTTTGTTACCTTGGTGGCAGTGGTGTCAGAAGCAATAGTATTGCTGAAGTGCTTTTGTAGATTGAGATTCTGGCCTGAGACGGGGTGCAGCTGGTGTGCAGGACCTACTCCCATTCTGTGGGGGGTGCTTTTGAGTATCACCTGGACTGACAACGGGAAAGAAAATGTCTTCAACTGTCCCAGCTAGATTTGCCAAAACCATTTCTTCACCTCCTTAGCCAGGATAGGAAAGCAGAGGTTTAGTTCTGATTTTTGCTTGTTAGCAAATGTGGGTATTCTTTGTGTGGGCAGATTTCCTTTCCAACAAAAAGCTTTGTCATGAGGATTTCTCAGGACTAATACAGACCTGGGCATGGGATGCCATGAGAGAAAGACACACATCCAAATACCAACTCAAAATAATGAGTACCCCAGTGGTTAGGGTGCTCATGCTTAGTGTATTTCTTGCTTTCAACAGTATCTTTCATTTTGCGGTTTATGCATGCTAACTATGCATATATTAAAGTATATATGCCACAGTAAGGGTGTCCTAATTAAGCAGAATGTAAGAATCTCTCTTTCTGGTCCAGTGAGCAAGAAGATATTTTTTACACAATTTTCAAGGGCTCTAGCTGCTGAAATTGATAAACTGGTCTTCTTGAGGGATTGTGAAGAAGAGCATCTAGTCATGTTATGTGGTGCATCTAGTTATGTTATGTGGTGCCCAGGAGCAGCCAAGTCCCAAAGTGTTTCCAGAGAACAATAAAATGCAGAAATGTCAAGGCTGGAAAGGTTCTCTGAGATACCCAGTCCACCTTTTGTTTGGAACAGGGCCTTGGATTACGTTATCCAGGGGCAATAAAATCAGCTGCTGTTTCTGAACACATTGTTCAAGGATAACGTACACCTTTGTGATGCATCAATGCTGGATAGGAATAATTTCCTCTATGCAACTATCCTGCATGCATCTTTCTTAATTGCAAGCCCTCCTGCAGGAAGAGTAGAAATAATTAAAGCTGGTTTGAGTCTGTTTTACTTTGTACTGTTGCAGGGACAGGAACAAATACGATTCTGTCGGTTGTGTGCTGTTATCAGTGCTCATTCAAAAATCAAAAGATAACAGTGGTTTTGTTTTATCCTTATTTTTTGAACTCTTCAACAAGATGATAATTTAGATATAATGCCATTCTCTTGTAGCATTTCATTTTCTTCCCCCACCCGTTCAGGGCCATTGTTTCAATTTCTAAGGCTGCGTCATGTGGGTCTTCTCTTTCTTCTCGATCTGTGTCACCTTGTTCTTCAAGGATAATTCAAGGGAATTAGAATAAAACAAACTCTAGTAACAACATTGCTCACACTTTTGTTATCCTTTCCTGCTTTAGGTGACAGTGACTGGCCCCAAATATAAGAGTGGCTTTTCTGAAAGCATCCTACCTGACTCAGAATAATGGATATCAAAGACAGAAGACACCGTTCTCTGACCAGGGGCCGGTGTGGAAAGGAGTGTCGCTATACAAGTTCTTCACTGGACAGTGAAGACTGCAGAGTACCAACTCAGAAGTCTTACAGCTCAAGTGAGACACTGAAGGCGTATGATCATGACACCAGGATGCACTATGGAAATCGAGTTTCTGATCTGGTTCACAGGGAGTCGGATGAATTTCCAAGACAAGGTTTGTTTAAACTTAGAACTGGTTTCTTTACAGTAATCCTCAGTAGACAACCTCTGTTGCTTGTTAAAGTGTTATAAGGAGGTTTAGTGAAAGAACTGTAGGAGAATGGATACCATTTTACCATTTCAACTGTTTTGTGTTAAATTATGAACTTCTTTCTCAGAATAAAACACTGTTATGGTAAAATCCCATATGGCCAACTTATATTCACTATTAATCAGGTGCTTCGGAATACTTTTCCTGTTCCTAACTGCTATGTAATTTAAATGTGGGAGTGGGAGTGTTGTTTCCTCTACTTTCATTTTGTCACTGCTTACTCTTCCTGCTCACCCTTCACCTCATAAAAACTGGAAGGAGGAAACCTGTTTAATTACTTTTATAACTGGCTATAATATGTTATTGCAGCATTGAGATCCTAGAATATTTGAAATAATCTGCCTGTGTGAACTTGTAAGCATGGTGAAGCAATCTCTTCTTTTATAAAATGCTTTAAATACCTGTTATGTCCAATAACAATCTAAATGTTTTACTCTCATTCCGGTATTTTATCTGAATCAATCAGAAGTCAAGTGTGTTGGAGCCATTAGTGGATATTGCTTCGTAGGACCAGTATCCAATCATCTGGTTAACTTGACCAAATAGACCTACTAAATTGTCATTCAGTCAACAATTAGATATGTTTTTTAAAATAAACAGCCTGGTTTAGTTTTAGTTGAAGAATCAGGTATGCTTTATATCAAGTAAGGTGTAGGCAGTTTTGAGATACAAATGTATAGCCCTTTGTGCCCCCTCTATGGAAGGTGAATTATCCAGTAAATCTTGAATTGCTGAAACTCTACTACTTTATGTATGTGCTTGTTAATGCCATAGGATAGTTCCCTACTGCGTATTTCTAATATTGTGACTCAGGAAATTCTAAGTTCTTACTCTTCTCTGTGGAGATCGTTCAATGAAAGCTCGGGTTTTTTTGTACATGATATGATGTCACTCAACTTGTTAAAACATTCTGCCAGCAGTCAGTGTCTGCTTTCACCTTTAAATCAAAATATCTATTAATCAGCATCTCTAATTAAACCCTTGTCTAAACCCTTGTTTGTCTCACATCTGTGTACAGACATTTGGAGGTGTTTGCATTGTGCTTGATCTATCAAACATCCAGTTCTGTTTTCTGAGGTAATCTCTGTTCTTGTAGGGTCTGTCTTTGCTTATAGGTATTTAACTAGAGAGAACCAATCAAACTGCAGCTACATCATATGAGCTACCAGAGCCATTTTCACTGTGGTTTGTTCAGCCTTTGTGTACAGGAGTCATCTAAATATTACTTTTCTCTATCTGGATGATTGATGCTTCAGCTCAAGTGCCTCATTTTAGTTTCCAGGTCATTATTCGGCATTTCATGAGGATGTTCTTTTTCTCTTGATTACTGATTTGACAACTGTTCATCCTCCTCCTGCTCTTAATGTGTTCTTATCTGCCCTCTTTATGAAGGGGAGTGCAAATTGTTGGTAACTGAATTGAAACACTCAGATTATATTTTTTTCCCCTTTCCGTTAGTCTGCGGTGTTGTGTCTGGATGAATAAGATTTATTTTAGAAAGCCAAAGTCAGTTTTTGTTAAATAATGTAGAATAACAGAATTGTTTAAGATGAAAAAAAAATCAGGAAAAGGTCATCAAGTCCAACCCTTACCCCAGCACTGCCAAGTCCACCACTAAACCATGTCCCTCAGTGCCACATCTACATGTCTGTTAAATATGAGCAGTAAGTCCTTCTTTTCCTGCTTTTGTTAAGTTTAAGAAGCAAATTTCTTCAGAAAATAAGTCTGTATAACAATTCTTTGTATTTGAAAGCTTGGTATATTTCTGGTTGTACAGTTTCTCTACTGACATGAAATCTGAGATAACGTGGCAAATAGAACTAAGTTAAGGCTTAGTACATGTTCTCACTTTCTACTTTAATATTGTAGGGATAAAAATGTGGTTCACATAGTAGAAAATCCTGTTCATTACATCTTGCGCATGCAGTTTCCAGCTGCAGACATCTAGGAGTTTATACATGTAAATTTATTCTAAATTTGAGTGGGTGTTTTGATGGGATTAAATTCTGTAGGAAATAAACATGCTTAAAATAAATAGTCTTTAGAGAATTTTTTATTCTTCTATTATAAGAAAGCTTGACATTTTTAAGCAATTGTAGATATCTTCCTCAATATTTTGTCTCTGCTGTTAATAAAGCTACATGCATTTGACTTACTGAAAAGTATCTGGTTTAACCATGGTACTGGAACTGCTCAAAGCAGTTGGTTTTAGCTGCTGCCTGATCATACATTACTCAGTTATGAAAATCTGTGAAGCGTAAGACCAACTTGTACTACTTCCATTTTTGTTTATGATGGCTCGACAGTGAAATGCTAATAATAAAAACTACATTCAGAGCTCAGAAGTATGAAACAGATAATTTAGTTTGCTTTAGTATTTTATTGTCCTTCTGTTCTGACTTGATTGTCTTCATGAAAAAGCAGATCTCCAAAACATAAATCCCTCTGGAAGCTAGTGCGAATAAAGCATTTGATAGGAAAATTGAATGTTGTTGGAAGTTTAGCTCTGCAAATATAACTTTAAAGCTTGTCATCATTTGCGTGTTTTGAAATAAGCTTATTTACTAATTGCTGACCAATGTGCCTACCGAAGAAAGTTCCTCTTTGTCATAAATGCTACTTTCTGGTGTGGGATTTGGAAGTTTTAGTATTGATGAATGACATGACTGTATATTACCTGAAGCTCCTTAGTCTGGCATAACTTTTCCTGTGCTCTAAGATGTTTACCCGTAATTTTTCTAAGTAATAGAATTCCCTTTTTAAAGTTGTTTTTAATGTATCGGTAATAATATTTGTACAAAGTGATCCAGGATAAGTTTAGTATTTTTGTGCCGAACTTTTTTTCAAGTCATCTTCAAAACAGGTTCTCAGATTCTTGGCTAAAATGGCAGGTCAATGCCATTAATTTGTCTTAGATTTTCCCTAATATAGTTAAATATAGATAGAAATGTATTCGTAATTCAATACTGCACTGGATATTCATTAGTCAATCAATCTCAAAAATGCAGTCCTTCAGTGGATCTGAGGGAACGTTCAAACATCACAAGATTTATTTAAAGTGGAGGAGTCCTTTTTGAATGCTGTATTTTAAGATGAATAGAAACTTTTATACTTTCTACTAGGATATGTCAAAAGCTTGACAATGGTTCTGCCACCTCTGAATATTTGAATATTTTACAATCTTCTGGTAATATGTGAATTTTCTCTATGCCGTGTATTTTTCCAGCAAAAAGAACCAATTATCAAACTTTAACTTTTTTTTTTTTTTTTTTTTTTTTTAATTTTTAAAGAAAATACCTTCTTTCTTGCTCCGTCTGCTGACACAGCACAGTGAAGGCAGATTTCCTTTAAGGCAAAAAATGAAGGTTTTGGAAAACCTCTTTAAAGAGGCTGCTTTGAAAGGCAACTTTTCTTCAAGTATTCTTTGTAACCAAATTGTACTTAAAAGAACACTGTAATGAGTTGTTAAGAGTTTTAAACTGGGCTTCAAAGGGGTGATTGAAAAATTTTCGATTCCAGAGTTCCCCACTTGGCATTCATAGCTCGTGGATTTTGTTTCTGCCTGAACCAGACTTCAGCTTATGCAAAATTTATTAGCCAATAGTTATAGTGAATGGACTGCTTTCTCATTCTCAGCTCAGATCTAGTTTAGCAGTAAATCTCTGCTGTGAAATGTTAGAACAACTACAGTATATGATTGAAGTTAGTAAAAAGAAGTCTAAAAAAGACAATCACGTTAAACTGGACCTAACCGCCTTCTGACATATTTTGGCTTTTTTACCACAGTTGAATTGCTTTGTGTATGTCACTGCATCTCTTTTTCTATAGTGAGATAATTTCAGTAAAGAACAGCAGCCAATTCCTTTCTGTATGAAAGCTCAAATTCCATTTTTTATTCTTTTATATATACAAACATGCTTTCTAATCTTTTTTAGCACTATAGGTATGTTAACGGGAGTTAGAAAGTAGTAGTGACAATGATTATAATAAGTTTCTTATAACATCCCTTAAGATTGTCCAGTATTTTTATTAACATCAAATAGAAAATTAAATTATATTGGTAGAATTCTCAGAGAGGGGCACTTGGGAAGTGTAATGCACTCAGTTTTCTTCCACATGCAGTTATGTTACCATGCCATACTACTCATAATCTCTTGGGTATTTCATACTGCATCAATTTTCCATATATATTCAATAGGTTTCTTGAAGGAAAAAAAAAATCAATAAAAAAACCCCCAAAACCCCAAATCCAAAGCAACCCAAACCAGTTTGATGAATCTACATTCTATTTTTTATAGCCTACTTTAGAGCAGCTCTGATTGCTGAGAAAAATGAATGTTGTTTTTACTTCTCGTTCTTCTTCACATCATAAATCTTTCACCAAATAATTTACTGGGACGCATTCAAAGAAGCACACTGCAGTAGGAACATTTCATGAGAGTGATTAAGCTTGTCCAGATTGAAAGTTATTGTGGTAGGGTATTCTATGTTCGGCAGTGACTGATATGCTGCTGTATGGTGGGGCCAGTTGCTGTCACAGGTTCTCAGACTAACTAGGCTTTGGCTTGCTGCTTCTATTCCCAGTAACATCAAAATTAGATTTTGATTATCTTGTCATCAAACACAAGTCATACTCAACTTTCAGGCTCAAATCTGTGTATCCCTTCCAAATCCAACTGAGTTTTACTCATTCTAGATATAATATTTCTTTCCAGAACCTGTGACCTTTTGCAAATTAGATGCTCAATATATGCATTTATATTAAAGACATTACAGAAAGCTTTATATTGTATGCTGGTTAGAGAAGGAAGCACATTCTTAGTTTTTCTTTATCTGATTGGGTTTGGATGGCATTCTGCAACACATTGCTTTTCAGTGTATCCATACTCTTAAATAATCAAAGAAAATCCGAGGTAGAGGCAAGTGGCAGAAGCTTGGGGAGGAAGCTTGGGGTGGTGTCGTGGTTTAAGCCCATCCACGCAGTCGCTCTCTCACTCCCCCGCACTTAGTCCCCCCCCAAGCTCCCGGAGGGATGGAGAGGAGAATCGAAAAGAATACAATTCCCACGGGTTGAGATAAGAACAGTTTAGTAACTAAGGTATAACACAAATCACTACTGCTACCACCATCACCAATAATAATAATAATGATAAAGGAAATAGCAAAGGGAGAGAATACAACAGCTCACCACCCCATCAACCGACATCCCAGCCCGACCCCCGGCAGTCCACTCTTCCTTCCGGGTAACTCCCCCCGGTTCTACATCCTGGGCATGACGTGCTGTGGTATGCAATACCACCTTGGCCAATCCGGGTCAGGTGTCCTGTCTCTGCTTCCTCCCGGCCTCCCTGTCCTCCCTGGCAGAGCATGAGGCTCAGAAAGTCCTTGCTCAGACTAAACATTGATAAGCCACAACTGAAAACATCGGTGTTATCAGTGCTGTTGCCAGGCCAAAAGTCAAAAACACAGCACTGCACCAACTACTAAGAAAGAGAAAAATGACTGCTACTGCTAAAACCAGGACACTTACGTTCATGATTGTTTCTGTAACAGGGAAAATTGGAAATTTGTTCTCAAAGAATACTTCATTTAACATATCAAAAAATACTTCAGAGATAAAGTTAGTAAATCTAGTTGTCAGTGGTCATTGCTTGTTTATTCTTGGACACTTTCACTGTCTGCTGTCTTTGTACAGGTATGGCATCAACAGTACGATCTCAGAAACCCTAGTAATAGCATATTCAAGATCTTGAGATGCTAGTTTTTCTCTCAGATAGCATAACTATACTTGAGTTTGATGACTAAGATATATCTAGATTTATTCTCTACAAGACATAACTTCAAATTTTGACAAAAATTTAAACACATGTGTGCCTGTGAAACATCATTGACGCAAAATCACATCTTTGTCTTCTACAACACACACATAGAATCGTACAGTCATAGAATAGGGTTGGAAAGGACCTTAAGATCATATAGTTCCAACCCCCCTGTCATGGGCAGAGATACCTCACACTAAACCATGTCACCCAAGGCTCATAGTTTATCATTCAATTTTTATACAAATATTAAGTAATTGTTAATTTTCACTTGCATTATTATCAAATTGGTAAGAAATGGGCTGGATAAGTAAGTGATGGGGTGGATGCAAAATTGACTGGACCACTTGGCTCAAAGAATCACCTTGTTCAATCCCCCAACTCAAGCAGGATCAGTTAGGGAGGCTGCCCCAGGGTTTGATTATACACAGACAGAGACTCCACAAACTCCCTAAGCAACTTGTGTCAGTGCTTGACCAACCTCATAGTAAAAGTAAAATTTCCAACCTGAAAATGAAATTTCCAGTGTTTCAGTTTGTGCACATTGCCTCGTGTCCTGTCACTAGGTGCTACTGAGAAAATTCTGGCTCCATCTGCTTTACAGGCTCCCATCAGGTATTTATTCATGTCAATCAGAACTGTCTGAGCCTTCTTTTTCTCAGGCTAAACTCTTCCAATCCTCTCAGCCTTTTCTCACATAGGAAAGATGTTTCAATCCCTGAAGCCCTGCTCTGGCCTTGCTCCACTAAGTACATATCTTGTACTGGGCAGCCCAGGACTGCACAGTCCACAGCACTCCAGATGTGGCCTTGCCAGTACTGAGTTGATAGGAAAGATTACTTCCCTCAGCCTGGTGGCAATACTTTTCCTAATGGAGCCCAGGATAGTACTGACCTTCTTTCCTGTGAAGGTACACTGCTGGCTCATGTTCATCTTGTCTACTAGGACCCCCAGGACCTTTTCTACAAAACTGCCTTCCATACTATTGGTCTCCAGTGTGTGCCTGTGCCCTGTTTTTTTTCTCCATGGAGGCAGAATTTTGTATTTCCCCCTGAAGAATTTAATGGGATTCCTCTCTGCACAGGTCTCGAGTCTGGCCAGGACCCTCTGAATGGTGGCACAACCATACAGTGTATCAGACACTTTAGTATCATCTACAAAGTTGCCAAAAGTGCACAGCATCCCTCTGTCAAAGTCATTAATTAAGATATTAAATAATATTTGCTTCAACAGAGTATTATCCACAGTATTGTGCCTTATGATTAGCAGTGGAAAAGTACCTGCTGGCAACTAGTAACTAGTAACATGCCTCAGGGATGAATACTGACTCAATACTGTTTAATGACTTCATTAATTACCTGGATGATAGGATAGGGTGCTCTCTCAGCAAATGTCTGAATGACACCAGTGTCGGTATGCTGGAGGATAAGACTTCCATGCAGCATGACCCTGACACTGAGAAATGGACCAAAGTAACCTCATGAAGTTCACATAGGCACATGCCAACTCCCGCAACAAACTCTGGAAGTATATTTCTCTCCATAGAGAGCTTAAGTTCAAATGCAGACTTTTTAAGCAAACAAATCTTACTCTTTCAGAATAAAATCTAAAAATTTGAGTAAAGCTCTTAAACTCATATAGGGTGTCTGAAGACAATGAGGGCACCAGAACAGAATTCCTAGCAACCAGTATAAGGAAACAGCTAAGATCAACATACTGAGCACAGAGTCACAAGAAACCAATAGGAAACGGCAAGAGATAATTTTTAAACCTGGCTTCTCTAGAGGAATTTTTAGGGACTAATTTAACTTCTGGCAGTGAAAAACCATTGAACAAACAGTACAGAGAGCAGGGAAGAAGATCTAGGTTTCTTTTCTGCTACCAAAGTATTCATAATTGAGACATACTTATCCTGTTTCCTCCTTCCCTATTACAAAAGGCTATTATTCTTTCATCTCTATAGATATGGTCAGATTGTAGTTTGCTCTGTTTCATCTGACTGCTGTTCTAGTACTTTAGGAACTCTCTAAAAGATTATAGGTTTGCATTCTTCTTGTGTGAGTGTTGGAGCTCATGATCTACTGTTCTGGGTTCAGCTGTAATAGTTATTATTTTATTACAACACTAACTATATTTCTGCTTTTTGTTTGCAATTCTCTTTATTTGTTGTTGAGAAATATAATGAGAAAGATTGCTCTTATAGATGTCTATATTCAGAACAGAGAAAATACTAAGCATTGAAATACATATTTAAACTAGCTTAAATTTTCTAGCTCAGTTCTACAGCATTACAGTAGCCACAGAAAAGGGTTTGGCTCAGTGTGAGCCTTTCTACATTTCTTTTTTTACATTAGCCTTTGCTATACCTTGACTTGTTTTTCAAAGGTTCTATTTTTCTTTCATTCTCATTTACCAGTCATACAGGGTTAACCTTCGTCTTGTGCTTCCTCTTCTAGAGATCAGAGTTAGCTAGTTGTTTGAGGGAGGGGAGATTCACCTCAACAGCTTTAAAAGTCTGCAATTAGGCATTGACTGCCTCTAAGGCAGTCACTTGGAAGACAGGATGGAAAAACTACACCCTAGTGCCCTCTTGTGAAAATTTTGTTTGTCTATCTTTTCACCCACCCATACCTCATCAAATCATGTCTGATTATGGCTAGATTCCCTGTTATTTAGCTGTTATTGAAGGCAGTAATGAAAGAAACCATAGAGATGCTTAATTATCTACACAGCAGGTGTCCAATGAAGAAACTTAACTCTAACCTTTTCCTCTGTGATAAGATAATTAGTTGGATATAATTGCTGCTAATATAAATATTCACTGATTGCAAACTGTGGTCTAGAGGCTGTTTCTGTGAAAAAAAAAAAAAAAGAAAATAGCAAAATAAAATAAAAAAGCAAACCTCCTCTCTAAAACTACAGGAGTGCTGTTGCTCACTTCTAAACGAATACAACCTGCATGATGAAAAAAAAAAAAACCCCACATCAAATTCTACCCATTTTTATTGTGAAATAATAATAAATTGCCCTGACTAGATTAAAAATTCTAGCTATTAGTATGCATCTGTAGGAATATTAAAAATTCTAACGATAGGAAAACGTGCTGGCATTATGTCTACTAAATATTATGCTCAGACACACACACAAAAAGAAGGTTTAGTTATACCTGCTAATATTGTATTGAGATAGCAAAAACTAATTAATATGCCATGAGATGGGAAATGTACATGAAGGAGATGGAATCACAGAGTTGTTTTTTCTTCCAGCTGTCAGGAAG
>JANHGB010006798.1:0-23159 GCA_026283785.1 Coracopsis vasa
CAGATACTCCCCATCCCCAGGTCCTGTTTTCTATTCTGTTTTTCTTACATTTTTTGTACTAAGGTCCTAAGGACCTAAAACTGTCAACTACCTTCAAGCACCGCAGTTATTTTCCGTTGCAAAGCCATCAAACTTAAGGTTACTTAGAGCTGATTACCTTTTGTGCTTTTGTGACTCCTTGTCTTAACACGAACCTGAGAAGGGAACTGTGATAAGGGATGAGAACAGAAATGCCTGAGAAAAATGGAGAATAAGAAATACATTATTGAGGGGAGAGGAGAAAAATGAAGGCAGTCCCTTTGCTTCCACGTTTCCCTTGTCAGCAGCAGTGTCAGGGTCTCTGTGGGCTGTCTCCCTACGCAGCTCTGTGGCTCCTCCTCAGCTTGACTCACGGCTTTTCTCCCCAGAGCCTTCTCCAGAGCAGAGTTGCTCCAGCCCTCACAGCATCTCCGTGGCCCTTCTGTAGGCTCACTCCAACAGGTCCACATCCTTCTTACGCTGGGGACCCCAAAGCTAAACACAGTACCACTGGAGCAGAGGGGGAGAGAATTGCCTCCTTCAAGCTGCTGCTCACACCTCTGCTGCAGGCCAGCATAGGGCTGGCTTTGTGCGCTGTATGCGTACACTGCCGGTTCACGGCAAGCCTCTGCACCCCGAACACCCCGAGTCCCTCTCAGCCCGCTCTCGACACAGGCCGGTTCCAAGCAGCGCCGCTGCAGCTCGCACTGCAACCGCGGCCTGCCACGGAACTCCCATCTTAAACGGGGACGTTGCCAGGGCAACGAAGAGACACAAACCCCTCACACACCCCCCACCCCGCTCAGGGAGCCGGCAGCTGTCGCGAGAGCCGCCGCGAGGCGTGGACGTTGTCAGGGCAACGGCGGGAAGTTTAAAGGCACCATAACGGAACGGTCGGTCCAATGCCGCGGGTATCGGCTCGGAGCCGGCGCGGTCCGGCCAGGCCCGGCGCTCAGAGCAGAGCAGAGGCCTGCCGAGAGCTGGCGACCAGAGCGCGGCGGGGCAGCGGTGCGGAAGGGCTCCGGAGGCGAGTTCGATCAGTGGCCATCACGCTCCAGAGGAGCTGAGCGGCGGCATCCACCCGGCAGAGATCCGAGTCCTCTGTACCCGCCAGAACGGCTGCCTCTCCGCCTGTTGCTCGGTACACTCCAGCACAGTGGAGGTCTGACAGAGCTGAGCCAGGGGCTCCAGAGGTAACAGGAACCAACAGGGAAAAACAGTGACATCGTCCAAGGGTTAGGGTTGGAAGTGACATTCAAAGCCCATTCAGTCCAACCCCTGCAATGAGCAGGGACATCTCCACCTGGAGCAGGTTCCCAGAGCCCCTGTCCAGCCTGGCCTGGAATGTCACCAGGGATGATGCATCCACCCCATCTCTGGGCAGCCTGTGCCAGTGCCTCAGCACCCTCAGGGTAAAACATTTCTTACTTATGTCCAAACTAGATTTTTCAGTTTCAAACCATCACCCCTTTTCCTGTCACAACACGCCCTGCTAAAAGGTCTTTCCCTATCTTTCTTACAGGCCCCTTTAAAGTATTGAAAGACCACAATAAGGTCTCCCTGGAGACTTCTCCAGGCTGAACAGCCCCAACTCAGCCTTTCCTCACAGCACAGGTACTCATCATTTCTGTGTTCCTCTTCTTGACCTGCACCAACAGGTCCCTGTTGTGCTGGGGATTCCAGAGCTGGATATAGCACTCCTGGTAGGGTTTCACCAGAGCAGCGGGGCAGAATCATCTCCTTCCACCTGCTGGCCATGCTGCTTTTGATAACTGAAGGGATTTAAGGTGTGTTGCTCTAAGAAAGTGACATGGCTGACAGCACAGCTGAGGTACCTCTACATCCATGCACACAGCATGGGCAACAACAGGAGGCATTGGAAGCCACCTATGTTCTGCTAGAAAGCTGTGATCTTGTTGCCATTACTTAAACTTGGTGGGATGAACCCCATGAGTGGAATGCAGCTATCAGCGGCTACGGGCTGTTCAGAAGGGACAGGGAGGAAAGAGGTGGGGAGGCATTGCCCTATATGTCAAACAATGTGTAGGTTGTGAAGAGCTGTCTCTTCAGAGTGGCCATGAGCAAGTTGAAAGCTTATGGGTGAACTACAGACTGAGGCAACAAAGGGAACCTTGTGGTTGGTGTTTACCACAGGCCACTGGATCAAGGGAAGCCTGTTGATGAAGCCTTCTTACTCCATCTACAGGAAGCACTCACAGGCTCTCGTCCTGCTGGGAACCATCTCGACAGCCATCTCAATGTCTGTTGGAAAGTATCACGGTGAGCTGTAGGTAATCCAGGGGACTCCTGCAGAGCACTGAGGAGAACTTCTCAAACCAGGTAATAGACAGCCCTACCAGAGGGGATGCATTACTAGACCTGATGGTCACAAATACCATCAGTGACGTCACAATTGGAGACAGTCTGGGCTGCAGTGATCATGCGCTGGTGGAATTCACAGTCCTGAGGGATATGGGTCAGGCAAAGAGGAGAGTAGATGCCTCATTTTAGGAAAGGAAACTTGCCTCTGTGCGAAGAGTGAGTCAACAGGACCCCCTGGAAAACTGCCCTCAGGGGCAAGCAGGCAGGACAGAGCTGGCAGAGTTTTACAGATGCTTTCCACAGAGCACAAGAGCTCTTGATCCCCAGGTGTAAGAAATCGGGAAACGAAGGCATGAGACCAGCAGGGATGAGTCAAGACCTGCTGGTCAAACTAAAAGACAAGGAGGAAATGTACAGGCTGTGGAAGCAGGGAGAGGAATCCTGGGAGGAATATAGAGATGCTACCTCATTGTGTAGAGATGGGCTCAGGAAGGCTGAGGTGTGCCTGGAGCTGAACTTGACAAGAGATGCAAAGAATAATAAGAAGGGCTTCTACAGGTATGTCAGTCAGAACAGGAAGGTCAAAGAAAGTGTAACCCCCTCAATGAACACGAATGGCAAATGGGTAACAATGGATGAGGAGAAGGCTGAGGTACTCAACAGCTTTTTTGTCTTGGTCTTCACTGAAAACTTCTCCTTCTATGGTGTAAGAGTATAGAGATTGGATAGAAAATACCGCCCCTTGTGTTCCAGGCAGTCCTCAGAGCTCAGGGGGGCTGCAGGAGCCTGGGATCCATTTTTGATTATCACCAATTGAACATGATCCATCTGGTCGAGTTCAATCAGAACTGTCACAATTATGGATTCACAAATAGTGAGGTGTATTGCAGCACAGAAATACAGATTTGGAATTGCCATTGGTAAGTTCAGTTTCTGCACCAGCACTAAAACCCAATGACTAATTCAGCTCATATGGGGAAAAAAAAGCAATTGCTAATTCATGCAGTTTAGGTCCACCCAAGTATTATCCAGCATAGTTGGAGATGCAGATCTTGCCAAAGAGGTGTCCCTGCTTTGTAGAGGAGAGAGGAGCAAGGCCATCATCTTTTCTGCAGGTGGGGCTGTATTCTCATCCTCTGCCATGGAGGAGCTGGGATGCCAAATTTCTACTTTTGAGAGAAGTGGAGGTGAGACTGTAGTCAAGTTACCTGTTGCTGTTGTCATAGATGGAAGAGGCAACCACTTTCTCACTTTGGTGTATTTATTATATGTCAAGTGAGGGATAAGGATTACCTTCAGTCAGGCTGCTCAAGGGCTATGGGTATTACAGGGGTGGAACAGAGCCCTGAAACATCACTCTGTCTTCCACCCTACTGAGGCAGCATTAAGGGCATCAGGATTAATGCCGTTAACCCCAGCTGCAGCCCATCACCCCTATCATGGTGTTGCACCACACCTCAGCAATCCCTTCACCTCATGGCCTCTTTCCTACACCTCCCACGTCATCCACTCCAGTGGATGGGACCACAAGGACTGAGGGAGCAAAATCCCCCCCACAGTAAGAGAAGGTCAAATTTGAGACCACCTGAGGAACCTGAACATACATAAGTGTGTGGGATCTGATGAGGTGCATCCCAGAGTCCTGAGGGAATTGGCAGTCGGGTGAAGTTCTTGTGACTGGAAAAGGGAAGCACTGCACCCCTTTCTAAAAAGGGTTGAAAGAAGGACAGTGGGAACTAGCAACCTGTCAGCCTCACCTCTGTGCTGGGGAGATCATGGAAGAGTTCCTCCTAGAAGCTAGGTGAAGGCACATGAAGGACAGGGAGATGATTTGAGGCAGAAAACATGGCTTCACCAAGGGCAAGTCCTGCCTTAACCAACCTAATGGCCTTTTATGATGGAGTGATTTCATCAGTGAACAAGGGAAGAGCTATGGATGTCAGCAATTTGGACATCTGTGATGCCTTTGACATGGTCCTCCCAACTGAGAGGAGTCTCAGGTTGATGCCATAGAAGAGAACTTCCTCCAAAAGAGAAAAAGCGTCTTTGTATATTCCTAGGAAGTCCCTAATCTTCCTCTGGTCCCCATATGAGGGGTCAACAGACTCATGCTGGAGAAAATACCTATCTCCAAGGGAAAAAAATCCTCTCAGGTGTATTCCTTGGAAGAGTCTGGGACTGCTACACCAGCTCCCTGATCTCTAATGGGTAGCCCAAAGGAGTCCAGGATATTCTTGGGAGGAGCATTGGATGGATCTCAGAGGACAATGTAATGTCCAAAAGAGGAGAAATATATTAGGTATCTTCCTTAAAGAACATTGGGGCTACCAAACGAGGTGTCCAGTCTCTTAAAACGGGCTCTGCGAGATGCCTGGGAGGAATGTGAGTGCATCCCCAGGGCAGAGATTCCTAGAAAGAAAAAAAACATCTCAGGGATCTTCCTTAAGAGTGTCTGGGGCTGCTACCCAGGATGTCACATTCATAAAGAAGATCCCAGTATACTTTGGGATATGCCTTGGAGGAGTCTTGAGTGAATCTCAGAGGAGAGATCCTCTTTGAAGAGAGGAAAATCCATTCTGGTACCTTCCCTGGAGGAATCTGGGGCTGCGACCTGGGATCTCAGGTCATTAAAGGAGAGAGCAAAGCTGTGCAGGACATAACTGCAAGGAATCTTGAGTGAATCCCAGAGAAGGGACCTTCCTCCAAAATAGGAAATATATCTCGGGTATCTTCCCTGGAGGAGTCTGAGGCTGCTACCCAGCATCTCAGGTTGTTAAAGAAGCTCCGAGTATACTCTGGGAGATGCCTTGGAGGCGTCTTGGGTGAATCCCAGGGAGGAGATCTTCTTTGAACAGAGGAAACTTCATTCACGTACCTTCCCTGGAGGGGTCTGGGCTTGTGACCTATGATCTCAGATTCCTAAAGAATGGGCTAAATGACTCTGGAAAATGCTTTGTAATAGAGCCCGGAGCATCCCGGAGAAGAGATCTTTAAGCAAAAGGGAAAATACATCTCTGGTACTTTCCCTGGAGGAGTCGGGGTCTGCTACCTGGGATCTCAGATTCCTAAAGAATAGGGTGAATCTTTCCAGGAAATCCTAGGCTGGAGACCCTGTAGTATCCTGGAAGAGAGATCTTCAGTGACAAAATGAAGCATTTCCCAAGTATCTTCCCAGGAGGAGTCTGGGGCTGCTACCTGGGATCTCAGTTTGTTAAAATATAGGCTACATGAGCCTGGGAATTGCTTTGCAATAGAGCCAGGAGCATCCTGGAGGAGAGATCTTCAGGAAAAAGAGGAAATACATCTCAGGTACCTTCCCTGGAGTAGTCTGGGGCTGCTACCTGGGATCTCAGATTGTTGAAGAAGATCTCAAAAGACTCAGGGAGAAGCCTTGGAGGAGTCTTGGGTGAATTCCAGGGAAGAGATCCTCTTTGAAGAGAAAAAACTCCACTGGGGAATTTTCCCTGGAAGAGTCTGGGGCTGCTACCTGTGATCTCAGATTCCTAAGGAATAGGCTAAATGATTCTGAAAAATGCTTTGCAACAGCACCAGGAGCATGCTGGAGGAGAGATCTTCAGGAAAAAGAGGAAGTATATCTCGGGTATCTTCCCTGGAGGAGTCTGGGCCTGCTACTTGGGAGCTAAAATTCCTAAAGAATAGGCTGAAGGATTCCAGGAAATACTATGCAGGAGAGGCAGGACCATCCTGGGGGAGAGATCTTCAGCCAGAACATGAAGCACATCTCCAGTACCTTCCCTTGAGGAGTCTGGGGCTGCTACCTGCAATCTCAGGTTGGTAAGAAAAAGGCCATATTAGTCATGGAAATGCTTTGTAATAGAGCCAGGAGCATCCTTGAGGAGAGATCTTTAAGCAAAAGAGGAAACACATCTCGGGTATCTTCTCTGGAGGAGTCTGGGGCTGCTACCTGGGATCTCAGATTCCTGAATATGCTGAATGATTCCAGGAAACACTATGCAGACGAGCCAGGATCATGCTGGAGGAGAGATCTTTAGGAAAAGGTGGAAACACGTCTCATGTATCTTCCTTGGAGGAGTCTGCTTTTGCTACCCGGGATCCGAGATTCCTAAAGAATAGGCTAAATGATTCTGAAAAATGCTTTGCAACAGCACCAGAAGCATCCTGGAGGAGAGATATTTAAGCAAAAGAAGAAACACATCTCTGGTACCTTCCCTGGAGAAGTCTGGGGCTTCTACCTGGGATCTCAGGTTGTTAGAGAAGATCTCAAAAGACTCTGAGAGGTGCCTTGGAGGAGTCTTGGGTGAATTCCAGGGAAGAGATCCTCTTTGAAGAGAGGAAACTTTACTCAGGTACCTTCCCTGGATGAATCCGGGGCTGCTACCTGGGATCTCAGATTGTTAAAGAAGATCTCAAGACTCTGGGAGAAGCCTTGGAGGAGTCTTGGGTGAATTCCAAGGGAGAGATCTTCTTTGAAGGGAGGAAACTCCACTGAGGCATTTTCCCTGGAAGAGTCTGGGGCTGCTATCTGGGATTTCAGGTTGTTAAAGAATATTTTAAATGAGTCTGCGAAATGCTTTGCAATAGAGCCAGGATCATCCTGAAGGAGAGAGATTTAAGCAAAAGAGGAAATACATCTCTGGTACCTTCCCTGGAGAAGTCTGGGGCTGCTACCTGGGATCTCAGACTCCGAAAGAATCGGTTAAATGATTCCAGGAAATACTATGCTGGAGAAGCAGGAACATCCTGGGAGAGAGATCTCCAGCTGAAAAATGAAGCACATCTCAAGTACCTTGGCTGGAGAAGTCTGGGGCTTCTACCTGGGATTAAAGGTTGGTAAAGAATAGGCTAAATGGCTAAGGGAAATGCTTTGTAATAGAGCCAGGAGCATCCTTGAGGAGAGATCTTTAAGCAAAAGAAGAAACACATCTTGAGTATCTTCCTTGGTATAGGCTGGGAATGCTACCTGAGATCTCAGGTTTTTAAAGAAGATCTCAAAAGACTCTGGGAGATGCCTTGGAGGCATCTTGGGTGAATCCCAGGGGAGAGATCCTCTTTGAACGAGGGAACTTCACTCAGGTACCTTCCCTGGAGAGGTCTGGGGCTGCTACCTGTGATCTCAGATCCCTAAACAATAGGCTCAATGATTCCATGAAATACTATGTAGGAGAGCCAGTAGCATGCTGGAAACAAATCTACAGCCAAAAATTGAAGTCCTTCTCAAGTACCTTCCCTGTAGGAGTCTGGGTCTGCTACCAGGGATTTCAGGTTGGTAAAGAAGCTCCAAGTATACTCTAGGAGATGCCTTGGAGGAGTCTTGGGTGAATTCCAAGGAAGAGATCCTCTTTTCTTACCTAACTTGTCAAATGAACTAGCTTGTAAGGTGTCCTGAAGTGAATGGTCTTCGTTGTAATACTAAAAATCACACCCACAGGTAAAAAGGACCCCAGCCCACGTGAAGATCCTTCCCCTGAGCATGCACAGTGATTAGAAAGAATGACACTGTAAACTAAAATGCTAAATTGTAAATTAAAACTGCTTTGTTAATTGTAAGCTGTTAAGTCGTAAATTGGGACCACTCTGTTGAGAGTAAGATGGGCTGGTGTGGCCTTGGGGTATGTATAAAACAAGGGTAGCCTTTGCAGATAAGGAAGGAGTATCCATGACACGTGGAGTTGGTTCTTCAAGATAAGTGACAAAACAGAACTGATCTAGAACACAGACACAGTTGTTAAGTAATTCACAAGAGCCTTTTGCACATGCACAAGCACCAAGGTCCATCAGTGGACACAGTGAGGAAGACTATCGGCTACCACCAGAGCCCCCTTGAGACCACCACTCAGCAAGAAAGTGCATGTGTCATTAAAATGTAAATATGACAATTAGTTCCAGGAAATCCAGTGAATATGTAAATCATTTCCCAGAAAGGCTGTAAATATGCACAAATTCACTGGAGGACCAGATGCTGCCCGTAGACTCCATGCGTGCTCACCTTTGCGAAGCGATTCACATGTTCACCCAGCGCTGGAATAACGAATGCCTGCTCTCCAAAACTCGGAATCCAGTCTGCGAGAGATGCTTCAATCACCTTTTGCAGTAACAACACAGCAAATATTACAACTATATGTAGATTACAACCAATCACTGTCACTGGGACCGTGCTTCTTGTCACTCTTTGTATAAATCCATTGGTTGCCTGATTTGTGGAACAGTCACTGAGGCCCCAGTAAACACCTGAATACACACAAGATCTCTCCTGAGCGTGTGGAATTGGGTTACTGCACGAATCTGCCTTCCAGACAACACCCTCGGGAGCTGCCTGCGATTTGCTCCCTGTGGCTCTGGGATGGCAGAGCCCTGCCCGAGGGCTTGGAGCAAGTTCCATGATGCTCCTGCTGCCGCAAGGCCCAGTTCTCCCTGTGGCACTCAGCTGACATGAGCTCCTCACTCAGCTCAGCTTTAGAGCTGCTCCTTAAGTGTCCGGGCAGCTGATGTGGGAAGCCTGCTTCTGGGACAGAGTGCTCCTGGGCAAGCAGGAAGTGCCAATGGAGTCCTGGCAAGGGGCTGCAGCCCAAGCCTGTCCTGCTGGGAGGCTAGGATGGGGCTCTGCTTGTGGCTGGGTGAGAACAGTGTGGACTGGGGGGATGCTACATTGGTGGCGGGTACCATACTGTGGGGATACCATACCCGTGAGGATGTCCCCAGGGATGCCATGCTAGCAGGGAAGCTGTGCCCATTGGGGCTGCCGTGCCTGTTGAGGGTGCTTGTCTGAGGGAGGTCATGCCCATGGGAAAGCCATGATCACTGAGAGGCTGTGCTCACAAGAATGCAATGCCCAAGGTGGGGCCATGCCCATCAGTATGCCTTGCCTGTGGTGTCCTGGTGCTGTGTGAGCTCTGCTGGTCCCTGCTGCAGTGGTAAGTGTGACCATCAGCTGGAACTGCAGCCTGGACCTGCCTTAAAGTGACAGCAACCCCTGCTACTCCTTCCAAGCCTCCACCCCAAAACAACTTTGGCTTCCCCTGGCTACAGCAATAGGTGATGGCCCTGTCCCTGTGTCCTTATCCAGCCCTGCCCCACCACTTGCACAGAGCCTGCTGGTCTCTTCTGATGACTCTGGTTGGTGACAGGGCACCACTCGGGGGTGTTCCCCAGTGCTCAGCATCCCTGCCTGCGGTTGCTCACTGCAGGTGAAAGGGAGTGGACATGGTGTCACAGCTGGTGGTTGTGTCCAAGGCCTCAAGCCCTGCAGTGCCACAGTGGAGACATGCGCAGCCTCCAACTGTAGTGGAGAGCTGGAGGGATCAGGGGCTGCTTAGAAGGATCTCTGACTGGAGCTCTGGGTGTGCAGAAGCAGGAGACAGAGCCAGGCCAGAGGCATGCATGGAAGCACAGACTGCAGCTGGACACTTGTTGCATTAGGGGCCATAACTGCCCCTTTGGTGCTGGCAGCCCTGGTTGCTAGAGGAGAGCCAGGGGGCATTGCCAGGCTGCAGCCTCCCCCACCTCCCCACCCAGGCAAGGATTAGACCAGGACAGGTCTTTTGTCCTCCCTCCGCAGAAAAGACACTGCTACAGTCATCCCTCGTGGGTAGGAGCCCCTGCTTCCTTCCTTCCCCAAAACTCTGCCTGTCTTCTACAATCCGTTTATTTATAGAAAAATTATTAAAACCAGAGCTGGGGGCCAGCACCGAGCTGTGGAGCACAGCTCCAGCCCCTTGTGCCACCAGCCCCCCCTGCAGGCGGCTGGGGTCAAGACAGCCCCAGCCCTGGCACGGCTCCTTGGGGCAGGAGCAGGGCACAGCTTCTCTTGTTCATGACCACGCTTCTGCGGCCAGGAGGACACAGCCCCGGTGCAAGCAGGAGGAGCAGACGCCCCCCACACCTCATTGCTGGAGCTGGGGATTGGTGCACAGCAGCCACTCAATGGTTTCCAGCAGATAGGCCATGCTGTAGTGCCGGGCGATGTTCTGGAAGACTTTGACATGGTCCATAAAGGTCTGGGGAGAAGGCAAGAGGGAGGGAAGAAAAAACTCAGCACCCCTGGGGGCTCCAGGAGGTGGCTGGGCAGGGCAGGTCCCCCAGGGACAAGAAGTTAGAGAAGAGGCAGAGAAGGAACAGGGCACTGGAGGGCTCCTTGCTGTCCTTCCAGGAGCTGCTGGCATAGGACTGGGCTTGGCAGGAGGGTGCAGGCATACCTGGGAGGAGATGGTGAGAGCAAAGTCTCCAGCACAGCTGCAGTACACTGGCATGTGTCTCTCCTTCACACCATGACACTTCTTGCACACCTTGAGGTCAAAGAGTTTTGGGCTTGATCTTGTCTCCCTGCTCACCTTTCTGCCAGGGCAGAGTGAATGTGTCTGGCCTCAGCCAGCCAGGGGGATGGGCAGAGCCGGGGAGTCCCACACTCACCAGATCCTGCAGCACAAAGGCCATCAGCTTCTTCTGCAGGGCTTCCACCAGTGCTGCTTCGATGGCATCGGAGTCATACTGCACTTGGCAGTTGGAGCAGACCCAACCGGGCACCGCTGATCCATCCTAGGGGCAAAGAGAAGGGAGGTGAGCAGCAGGAGTCCCAAACACGGGGAGGTGGTAACTGGTTTCTGGAGAGGGCAGAGCATCAGCCAAAGCAAAGGGATGCTCAGACCTGTCACAAGCAGCTAGAAAAGAGGTGAACAGAGAATGGCCTTTAGGTGAGATTGGTCACCAGCAGCAAGCAGAGCTATAAAGTGAAGGGGTTGAGAGAGAAGATAGGTAATGTGATGAACCGGCCTCCAGCATTGCCGTGTTGGGGTCTCTGGTGTCCCTACAAACAAAGCTGCACCTGGGAGAGGGCAGGGTCCTTGCACAGGTCCAGGTCCCTGCAGAAGTTACAGTTCCTGCAGATGACTTCAGGGAGCACGTAGGAGCGGCAAGGGTCCCGGAACTGGGCAGCTTCTGAGAACTCGCCCACCTCAATGAGACGCAGCAGGTCCCGACGCAGTTTGTTCACCTGGTTGGTTATGTTGGCATCCAGGGAGAGGACCTGCGAGAATAAGAGCCAGGTGAGTCTACCTGCAGAGAAGACAGTGTCTTCAACAGGGCAGCTCATATACTCATGATCTCATACAGGCACAGGGCAAGACAAAGTGGACGAGGACCAGAATTTGAGCCCTGATCACAAGCCTTCAGAAATGGGGCCTGGCTCACACTGCTGACCTTGCAAACATATTTGATGAACTCCAAAGCTGGGTTGCTGAGTGGCAAGTAGGAGCCAGGCAGCACTGGGAACATGTCTGAAGGCTCAGTGGCATTTCGAGAACCAGCCATCTTCTTCTGGATCTTCTGGGTGATGGTGAAGAAGCTCTGGGTGAGCTCATTGGCCACATAATCCTGTGAGAAGGTGATCATGCCTAGAGAGATGGAGCAGAGAGCACTTGACCCATATGGTGGCATATGGGGACTGCAAGGTGGGTGGCTCCAGGGCTGCCCCATGGCTCAGTACTCACCAGGCATGGCCCCCATCTCTCCCAGTGCCTCCTGGGACACCTGGCTGGTGCTCCTCCTCTTGACAGGGGTGCTCCCAGGGGCATTGCGCCGCAGCTCCTCCTTCATGCTGTGGTACACGGCCACGATGTAGGCTGGGGAGACATGGGCAAGGCTCCAGCTGCGCCAGCAGCTGCCCCACTGCAGGCTCTCCCTGCCACTGGGGAGGCACAAGTCCATCCCACCCTGGGACAGCTCACCTGACACGATCATCAGGAAGTAACTCTGGCAGGAGGCGGCCTGAGGCAGGAACCGTGCGATGTTCCAGCTGTTCTCCAGCAGCTCCTCCACATTCGGCTCCCCTTCCTCCTCTTCTTCCCCCACTGCCACCTCCTCCTCCTCCTCGCTGTCCTCCTCCTCCAACACTTGACTCTTGCTGGTGTCCTTCTGGAGGACCCAGTGATATCACAGCGGTTCCTCATGCCCAGCCAACACCTCCCCACTCATCTCAACCCCCCAGCACCCTGCTTCTGGAGTTCTGAGCACTTCCAGTCTCTTACCTCCCCGTAGTGGATGCGAGAATCCACTTTTCCCTTGATACCTCCATAATTTGCTGGATCCATCCAGAGCAGGAACTCCCAGCAGCGGGAGAAGGAGATGGTCAGAGAATGGAATATCTCCTTGGAGTGGATGCTGGAAGGAAGAAACTGCAGTCAGCCACACCGTCGGCATCGTTCCTAATTCAGAGCCTTCTCTGTGGGACACGATGAGGAGGTGGTGCTGCCAAGGAAAGAGAGGGTTCCCCTATTCTCGTGTCAAGGTGGCTGTAACATGGCACCTGAAAGCCAGCCAGAGGATGAGATGCTGGGCACCTCAAGTTCCTCCTGAAGGTCTCTTCTGGATTGAAGCCTATGAGTATTCTTGAAGTATTACCTATAGAGGACAGCTAAGGGGCAGATCCCTACTCCAGGGATGACAGCAAGAAAACAAGAGAGCTGGGAAACCTCAGCCCTTCCATAGCTTTGCCAAAAATAAAAAAAAATAAAACCAAACAGAAATACAAATTCAGCGCTCAGGCCCATCGAAAGGCAAAGGATCAGCACCCTCCTCCCTGGCCCCGAGCCCTGCTCCATCATCCACAGGATGGATCTCCAAGCCTGGCTTGGCAAGCCCCCACCTGTTGATGATGTACTCCATGTAGCTGATGGCGTCCTCGATGCGCCGCTTTTTGGTGCACAGAATGATCCGGTTGAAGTTGGCATAAACCACTGAGGAGCCCAAACGCTTGAACTCTGCCACCAGCCTGCACAGGAACAGGAAGCAGTGGGCAGGAAAGCAAAGCCCGAGGAGCAGATGCAACCCATGGAAGATGGGAGGTCCAACTTACTGCGCACCTCTCTGGAGGCTGCAGCAGTCATGCCTGTCCCTTCCCCATTCACCAGCCTGGCACATTCCAGGTCTCACTTACTGCAGGAAAAGCTTCTTCATCATGTTGTGGAGCATGCGGTGCAGTGCTGGGTCATAGAGCAGGGAGGAAGGAGAGCGGAGCCAGCGGTAGAAGTGAATGACCTGGTTGTCTGCGTAGACGTTGTGATACTGCGTGATCTCCTTCACCCAGCTCACCACCATGCTCTTCAGGATCCTGCCAGGGAGCAGAGGCCAGCATCACTCCACTGGCCATGAGCGACCCCACCAGCCATGAAAGACCCCACCAGCCATGAGAGACCCCTTTCCCTTTCCAGACAGGGATGTGTTCTCAGATACGCTAGAGGATTCAAAGTGGGAACTCTGCCAGAGCAGAGACATGCGAGACCTCAACACATAAACCACAGGGTAAATATGTGCCTCTGTAACTTGGTGGAGCCTGAAGAAAGCAGAAACAGGAAAAGGTTGGATCTTCACCAACATCCCCATACATCTGCTGTGTGAGCAACCAGGTAGTTCTGAGCCAGGATCTTCAAAAGTCTGTTGGAGAAGATGTCCGCCCTGCTCTCAAGACTTGAATTTGTATTTAGAGTACCCCACAAGCCCCACTTCTGGCACAAGTCTAGGAAACAATAAAGGATGGAATGAGAGGTAGGGCCCTCACAGAGACCTGCCAGGATGGAGTCAAGGTGCTCCACCTCCTGCTGGCTCCTAGAGCCGTACCTGAAAGTGTTGGAGCAGAGGGCAGTTTCATCATAGCTGGCTGGGATGTTGGCAGCTTGGTTCCCTGTTACCATGTCTTCTAGGGATGCCTGCTGAATCACATCAAAGCTGATGCTCATGCTGGAGCCTCCTTCCATGTCGTTTACGTGGTGGGACTGCAACACCGTGTTTACAGCCAGGCTCTGGATGTCCAGCTCCAGACACACTAACAGCAAACACAACCTCTCAGGGGCAGGGAGGGCAAAGGACCAAGCAGGACACCCCACCTTGCCCCTCCGCCACAAATGCTTTTCACAGTTAAAAGATGACCTATACGTGCTGGCATACTGAGTGGGAAGACACTTTCATAGGTGTGACTGTCTTGACTGGCCAAATCTTCCAGCAAGACTTGGATCTACTCATCCTCTGGGCAACACCATTTTGTTTGGAAGCTGCAGCAGAGGAGCTCAGAACTTACTACCACTGGAGCAGCTCCTGCCTCCAAGGAAGACCTGTCCTAGGGTCATCAGGGATGAACAGTTCAGCTAGTCTGTTACTACACTCTCTTTGGAGACTGCAGCCATCCTTTTACAGAGCCAGCACAACAGAATCCAGTTCTGCCTCAAGACAGTGCTACTACCCTACTCCCTTCTCACCTGTGGAGTAGCAACCAGGGTTGTTGATCTCCACAGAGGCTCTCTCATCAAACTCCATGACGAGGCGGTTGTCATCAGCCTCCTTACCCCCCAGGTCTGGGCGGGCTGTGGGTGACAGCCACAGCAAGTGGTTGTGACGACGGAGGTGGCGGGAGAAGAACAGGTCGGAGCCAAAGGTAGAGATGTCACTGGGGAGGTTCCCAATGGGGATGTGGTAGTACCTGGGGCACAGAGAGGTGAATGGTCACGGGGTGAGCACAGCTGTAGAGAAAACAGGGACTCCTGTTCCTGCCCTCAAGGGATGAGGCAGATTTCCATGATCCCAGCAAGGGTACGGCATCCCCGAGGGACACGGCTGCCCCAGGCACCTGCTCATCTCGAAGGCCTGGGAGAGGCACGTGTCTAGGTTGAGGTAGTGGCGGATCATGCGGCGGGCAGCGTGGCGCTGCCAGTCCAGGACCGAGTAGCTGATGTCATCTACCAGCCGGATGGGGACCAAAGGGAACTCTTCAATGATGGGGATCCCACTCACCACCCGTTTCAGGTCCCAGTTAGACTGCACAGCCACCAGTGTGGGGCCTCGGCGCTCATCCTGCATGAAGAAGAGGACATGTCCTAATGCACCTCTCCAGGAAGTGCCTTCACTTCAGCAGGACACCTGCAGTGCCAGATACCCTGTCCCACAGCAGGTCCCCATGGTGGGGACAGCACACATCAGTGCTCCTGAAGTATCCACCTCTGCACAATCAGCTTTCTAGCTGAGCACAGGGATGGGAGGAGATACTGAGATGGCCTCAGTGCTGGCACTGCCCTAGGCAAGCCACCCCAAGTGAAACAAAGCCCTTGAGCAACACCCACTTTCTACCTTCACCTGTGGCCCAGCAGCTACGTGCAGGTGCTGCTGGAACTGGTGCACCAGTGCCTTCCCCAGCATCCTCCCCTTCCCACATACCTGCATTGACAAGGTCCTGCAGAGACCTTACTCACACCTTCATCTCACCTTGTAGCCCAGCAGCAGCCGCTGGATGGCTCGGTAAATGGTCTTGGGGTCGGTCTCAGCACGCACTTCGAAGGTGTGCTTGTCTGGGGGCAGTAGCTCTTCACCCACCTTCTCCAGCAGTGCGCTGCGCTCCGCTGAGAAGAGGGTGGTGAGATTTGGCATCTGGTTGCTGCGGACCTGCGCCCAAGGAGGACCGGGTCAGAGCCAGGAGGAGAGGAACCTGCACTCCATGGTGCCATGGGGTTCTTCCCTCCATGCATCATTAGATGCCTTTCACCAAGCCCTATCAAAATGTGGCAGAAACCTCCCACTGCCTGATCCCCATCATAGAATCACAGAATTGTTTGGGTTGGAAGAGACATTCAAAGGTCATCTAGTCCAATCCCCCTGCAATAAGCAGGGACATCTTCAACTAGATCAGGTTGCCCAGGATCCATCCACCACCTCTCTGGGCAACCTGTGCTAATGTTTCACCATCCTCATGGTAACAAATTTCTTCCTCACGTTCAGCCTGAATCTCCCCTCTTTTAGTTAAAACCATCACCCCTCATTCTATCACAACAGGCCCTCCTAATAAGTCTCTCCCCATTTTTCTTATAGGTCCCCTTGAAGTATTGAAGGGCCACAATATGGTCTCCCCAGAGCCTTCTCCAGGCTGAAAAATCCCAACCCACCCTTTCCTCATAGCAGAGGTGCTCCTCCCTCTTTTTTGTGGCCTCCTCTGGCTTGGCTCCAACAGCTTCACATCCCTCTTGTGTTGCTGCCCCATAGCTGGATCAGGGTCTCATCAGGGCGCAGCAGAGGGACAGAATCTCCTCCCTGAGCTGTCGCTCACATTCTGGGGATGCAGCCCAGCACACGGGAGGGCTTCTGGGCTTAAGTGCACACTGCTGGGACATGTCCAGCTTTTCATTCCCAGCACGCCAACCCTCCAACCCCCAAAGTCCCACCTTACCTTGTCCAGCACAAAGACGGCAGCTTTGCGCTGTGAGGGGATGAAAAGGCCCAAGAGCGCCTTGCTGCCCTGGGAGCTGTGGTAGAGGTAGATGTGGCGAACGCTTCCTAGAACAGAGCACAGATCATGAGTGGTACCTGCAGGCACCTGGTCCTGGGTGCCCCCAAGCCCTCTCCCAAGCACCTCACCTGGCTCCAGGTATGTGAACTGGGCCAGTGAGCGCATCTCTAGGTGCTCGATGTCGAAGGTTTCAGCCTCCCGCCCTGCCAGGTGCCCGACAAGCTGTCTGCTGACCATGCACACACAGCCCAGTTGGATCAGGGCGCGGAGGAGCAGCGGCACCTGTAACAATGGGGAGAGATGTGGTGGAACCATGTTCCACTACCAAGCTACTGTTTGGGGTTTCAGACCTAGAATCTAGATTAAAAACCACGGGCAGGACATAACTGAGGTGCCTCCATATGAGTTTGGTATCTCCCTGCCAGGGCTGAAGATACAGAACATGTATTTTAATTTATGTGTGTTCTTATCCACCCTCAAGGGCAGCAGCAGTTGCTTTGGAGGATGTGTGGAACGGTATCTGGGCAATCTTGCAAGTCTGCAACTTGTGTTTTGGCACTCCCTCAAGACAAAGGCTGCATCTGAACCACCAGATAACCAGCATGATGGGACACCCACCACTGATTTGCCCTGCTTTATTAACCCTGCAGCTATGAACTCCACGGCTGCAGAAGATTGCTCCTGGATGACTTGCTGTGCGATCAAGTCCCAAAACAGTGACAAGTAATAATAAACATTTCTTGCCTACTCATACTTCCCGCATGCCAATTTTGACTTCACAGATCCTGTAGAATATCCCATTTTCAGATCCTCTTAGCAAACTGAAGCATTCGCATGTACCTAAATCCCATCCCTGCAAGGAAATCTTCCTTGCATCTTCCTCGTTATTCTCCTGTGTTAGTCCTGCTACATTTTTTGGGAGACTGTCCAGCTGGGTCCTCTGTATCTCCACAACTCTCTGGGCAACCCCCTCAAACACCCTTTGCTGCTTTTTAATGGTTACACAGAATTTCCCACTTTTCAGTTTGTGCCCATTGACTCCCGTTCTCTCCCTGGGCAGCCCTGAGAAGAGCCTGGCTCCTCTCCTTCACTCCTTCCACCAAGGAGGTCCCCTGAGCCTCTTCTCCTCAAGGCTGAACAGTCCCAGCTCACTCAGCCTCCCCCTGCACGACAGATGCTGCAACCCCTTGATCATCCCACTTCTTTTTATACCTTCAAAACATCTCCATTCCCCTTCTTTTACTACAGTTCCTAATTCTAATTTCTTCTTAAGATTTCCTCTTGAAAATCTTACCTAGTCCCCCTTACTAAACCCTGTGGTTGCAGAGAGGGCTCAGGTTTGCTACTAGAAGATCTCCTACAGATATGATGAACTTGTGTACACCCTAGCCACATTGGCAGAGTAATGTGAAATGAGCTTTGGGTGTTGCTTACTAAGAGTTGTGCCCTGCCTTGTGCCTTTATCCAGGTTTTCTACAAGCAGAAATTTAAGGTGACTAAAAATGGTTTCTTTTATCATGCCCCACTGTAACACTTCCGAGGTTGTAACAATAACTTCAAGAGCTGAACCCTTCCAACTCTATGATGCTCTTTTTGTCCTTGCAGCCTCTTGCATCTCAGAAAGCACTTTGTAGCTTTTGGCCCCACTGCTCACACCAAACTTGTCCTAGACAAAGACTTTTGATCCATAATTCTACATTGCATTTTAGTAGCAAATGCCTCTATGATTTCTTTAACATACAGGTCTGCTCTTACAATGGTAAAACCTTCTCTCCTACTTCCATATAGGTCAAGTCCTGACACTACAATGTCTTCTTCATGAAATTCCTGTCACCAGGTTTGATGCTGCTGAACAAACCAGTGTCCTCATTAGAAGCATCCCAGTTTCCTTTCCTCATTTTCAGGCTTTCAGCATCAATAGCACTGGTAAATTTAATTTTGGCTTGATTGTTTTGTACTGAACTGTTTAGTTTGTTCTTGCTCTTCCTAAACTTTCAAGCTGTATCCTATTCTTCTCTCTAAAGCTTCTACAATCTTGTTTCAGAAGACAGGGCACGCAGACCTGTCTACAACTCCACACGTGTTGGGTTCTCCCACATCTTTCAATATCCCTTATCTTTTCTGGTTTAAACAACAGCAGGCTGGTCCTGGTTTGGAAGAAGATCATCCTTTCTGCTTAAGTGATGCCTTTCTTCTTCAAAGTTTCCTAACTCCAAATAAACCAAACCCCCTTTCCCTGACATGCCTTAAACCATGTGCTGATGCTCAGCGTCTCTGCCCAGATGAACATGGGTATATTGCTCAGTATTCTGCTGTAGAGGGTCTTTGATTTTTGGTGCCTCACCAAGGTGCTGAATTTCTAAGAGCCAGGTATCCTCCTGCTCCACTGGCATTCAGATCAATGAGCTGCTACCCTGCAACCCTTCAAAATGAGTACCCAGAGAAGTTACCTGTGTCTCATACACCCCCTCGATGTCCGGAGCAGAGAGGTCTGCATTGATTTCATTGATGTGCTCTTGGTACATGTCTTCAGGGACTGAGTATTCATACAGGTTGTAAACTAAGTTTGAGCGGGGCAGGATCCTGTTCACCTGCCAAGGCAAGGGACACATCAGACCACATGGCACCACTGCCAGGAGTGGGGCACTTGTAAGGGCTGCAGGGAGCTGGGGTCGGAGCCAGCCCAGCTCCTGGTGTTCCTCTCTCCTAAGGAAATCCGGTTTATGCTCATGCTTGTAACAAATTCCCATAACAGAGAACTTGCTTTCTGGGAAGGCTGGGATTAGCAGAAGGACTGGGTACTGGATGAGGTACACATGATGCTTGTTTCCCCTTCCAGAAGGGTCAGGTCCTCACCTTCCTGTAGGCTGCTCCCTCCTCCGGCTTTGGGACACGCTGGTTGACATAGAAGACCCGGGGAATGCTCAGCCTGATGCAGTGCAGGTCGCTTCCAATCACTGCCCACAGCCTGAACAGTCCAGGCTGGCTGGTCTCAGCAATCTGCGGGACACAGTGGTACAGTTAATGTTGGGAGATCCAACATGTTATCAGTGCTTGTATTTAAGCTGTGCAGCAATTTGAGGATCTATATGGCCCACTGGTGCCCACAAAGAGAGCAGGGGCCTTCAAGAGTTATCACTGGCAGCACTGGAGCCCCTAAGTCCTATCAATCACTGTCTCAGGGCACTATGCAGAAAACCCTCAGGCTAAGGCTGGCTAACTAGCTCAAGCTGACCATTGATGTCAGCCAAGTCACTCTGACATCCTGGACCAGCTGTCTCATCTCAAGCTCATGCTTTGCATGAGGACTGCCTGCAGCTCCGAAGGCCCTGGAAGATGAAGTGGGTGACAACGGGCCAGGCTCAGATGGCCACAGGTAACGAGGATTTGTGAAAATGCCTGGATGGCACCACTCCACCTCTGCATTTGTACACTGGCTGATTCCAGACATCATTGGAATCCTGTGCCTATCATAAGCATGCTGTGCCTAGTTGTGGGGTCTCCAGTACAGGAAAGACAGACATTCTGGAGAGAGTGCAACAAAGGGCCGCAATGATGGAGGGACTGAAGCATTTTTCATATGAAGAAAGGCTGGGATTGCTGGGACTGTTGAGCCTGGAGGAAGGGGAGCTGCAAGAGTTCTCATCAGTGTATATAAATATCTGAAGAGAAGTACAAAGAGGATGGAGCCTGGCTCTTCTCAGTGGTGCCCAGTGGCAGGACCAGAGGCCATGGGCATAAACCTGAACACAGGAGGTTCTCTCTGCATGTCAGGAAACACCTTTTCCCTGTGAGGTGACAAAGCCCTGGCACGGGCTGTCTGGGCAAGTTGTGCAGTCTTCCACCTTAGACACATTCCAAAGCCTTCTGGACACTGGCTCTGGGTGCACCAAGCTTCAGCAGGGGGTTCGACCAGACAGACCCCAGAGCTGCCTTCACTCTCAGCCAGTGTTTCTGAGGTTCTGTGACTACTGCACAGTGCTGCCCCTGGGATGAACTGGAACTACCCGACTGGCAGAGCTACACATGTCCCAGACTCACCACCAAGAATGAGTCTGTGTGCCCCCGTTTCCATATGGACATGCATGAGCCTGAGGCTCTGCAGCCCCGTCCAGCCTCCCCAAAGTGGTGTTAGGGTCAGCAGTTCCTGAACGTCACCATTTGACCACAGGCAGTGTAAAACGCGAGGCTCAAGCCCGAGGCTGCCCCCATGGCGGGGCCTGTCCCCAGTACCTGCACGATCTGCCAGGGCAGGTCCAGGATGCTGCGCGCTGCCTGGCGCAGGTAACTGCCCAGCCCCTTGGAGAGGGCCTGGCGGGCGCCTCCTCCCGCCGCTGCCTCCCCACCATCCTCCAGGCGCCGCCTCTTGCGTCGCTCCCGCCGCTGCCGCGCCTGCAGCTCCCACTTCTTCTGGTGGTAGCGCAGCCAGACCAGGCGCTGCTCCTGCGGGGGGACAGCGCCCAGAGTCGAGGCAGACACCGGCAGTGGCTGCCCAGCCCCCAGCCCACTGCCACGCACCCAACCCTCCATTCCCCAGCCCCACAGCACGCTCCTGCCCCCGCCGTGGAGCCATCGCCCCCCTCTTCTCCATCAGTGGGTGTATTCTCCATCTCCTGGTTCTATTTCTCCTTGTAGCCAGGAGCCATGGGCATGCAGATGGTTTCAGGAGACCCACAGCTTGCTCCTGGCAGCACTCAAGCTGCTTAGGTGGACAAGCACATCCCCAGGTCATCTTATGCCCAGTCTGCTTCACCTACCTTGGTGGTACCCAAGGGTGGTGGTGGACCCAGGATCTCTCGCCAGGACTGGGATAGCTCAAGGTACTGGGACATCTGCTGGCTTTCCTCTGCTGCAGGGACTCGCTTCCGCTTGTTTGCAATAGGAACTGTTGGCTGATAGGTCTTGGCAGCCCCAAAATCCTCTATGTCACCAATCTGTGAGTTGGGTGTCCCCTCTGAGGGCTGGTTGATGAGGACCTGAGGGAGCAAGGACAGCAGCAGGAGGTGGGTTGCAGGAGAACGGACTGACCAGCACAGCCAGTACTTTTCCCTCCCTTTCTTCACCTGTCTCTTGCCTTCCGAAGTGAAGAGCTCGTTGATTTTTTTCTGTTTGTACACATCATTCTTCTCCAGGAGTTTCTTGTGGAGCCAGTCTGGGTGCCGGACCCGTGGCACCGGGTTCTTTACCTGAAGAACATAACTCCAAATCACACCGAGTCCCTAACCAAAGCCCTCTCCTGTCCCATGTGCCCCCCTTGACCCATACCTGCTGCAGGGCTGCGGGAATGGTGATGATTTTCTGGATGGTGCTTCCCAGTCTCTCAATGTAGTAGTCCCAGTCCAGGATCTGTGAAGAGGGCAGAGCAGCAAGTAGCAAAGAAAGCTGAGTGGAAGACCACCAGATGCAGGACCAAGCATCTCCTCAGGACCCCCAGCACTGCACTTTGTGAGTGCAAGCAGCTGCTGCCCGGGTCATTCCTTCAAAGGGATGAGCCCTTGTCCCAGAGCCGGGTCCCACCTGCAGAGATGCCCCACTCACCGCGCGGATGTTGAAGTCCTGCAGTGAAGGGCTCTTCAGCCACTTTCGGAGGTAGTGTTTGCGCACGCTGGGCTCGGCTTGGAAGATGGCGAGAGGGATGGCCCTGGGGATGGCAGGGAAGCACTATTACCCACCCGGCAGCACAGCACCCCCTCCCCCAGCCTGCAGAGACCCTCCAGGCTTCTCCGCCCCATGTCGCGAGGCCACCACGCAGTGGCTGTATGGTGTTACCCATCACTGGTCTTGCTCATGGGCTGAGCCAGCAGATGCAGGGTCCCTTGGCCACACCACACCAGCTCACTCACCTCCTGTTACCCTTCCCTTCCCCTCTTGGTTGCCCCCCGCACCATCAAAAGCCCCCCTCAAGGTGCGATTACCTCTCTGTGACCGGAGATCCTTCTGGTTTCTTGGAAATGATGAACCGGCAGCTCAGCCCTGCATCCTTCACCATCTGGTCCCCCAGGAACTCTGCCAGGCGCTTGGCAGTGCTGATAGACGTAGACTTCTGCTCCCCATAGTCCTCCAGCTTGCGTGACATGGACCGGTTCTCTGAGATCAGCTCAAACAGCTCTGAATCAGGCATGTTGGCAGCCTGAAAGGGAGGGGGAAAACCCCAAACCTATCAAGAACCTCATGATCAAACCTTGCTGCTGTCAGATATGGGGAGTGCAAATCCCCAGCTGGTCTGGCTCTTTACAGGGAGCCTTCAAAATTACTCCCTGTGGCAGCTGCCAAAATGACTTAGGAAAAAGAGAGTGTGTAGGTTTGAGACTTGCATTGGTTCTGGCTGTGCTGGACTGTGGCAATGCTGCTTTGCGCTGCACAGATTAGTTGGGCTCACCAAGAAATTGCTGGCCAAGGTCACTGCAAAATGCAAGGACCCAACTAAGTTCTTGGACACCCCGCCTCTCGGCAGCAGGCCCCCCACTTTATTGCATTTTCCCTGTTCTCCCCAGTTATTGTGTATCTGACGTCTCTGTGTTCCTCATACAACACTCCCAGGGACGTTAGCTAGGGGCAGAGAATGACAGTCGCTGGCCTC
>JANHGB010006806.1:0-33471 GCA_026283785.1 Coracopsis vasa
TGGCTGCCCCATCCCTGGCAGTGTTCAAGGCCAGGTTGGACACATGGGCTTGGAGCAAGCTGCTCCAGTGGAAGGTGCAAATGCCCGTAGCAGGGGTTGGAACTGGATGAGCTTTAAGGGCCCTTCCAACACAAACCAGTCTGGGATTCTATGATTTGAATGGCCTAGCAAAACAGGAAGACTTTCCAACTTCTAATACATTATATTATATTCAGTATCTGAAGGGGGGCTATAGGGATGCTGGGGATGGACTCTTCATTAGGGACTGTAGTGATAGGACAAGGGGTGATGGATTCAAACCTAAACGGGGGAGGTTCAGGTTAGATGTAAGGAAGTCCTTTACTGTAAGGGTGGTGAGGCACTGGCACAGAGTGCCCAAAAAAGTGGTAAATGCTTCATCCCTGGCAGCGTTCAAGGCCAGGTTGGACAGAGCCTTGAGCAATGTGGTCTAGTGTGAAGCGACCCTGCCCATGGCAGGTGGTTGGAACTGGATGATGTTAAGGCCTTTTCCAACCCATACCATTCTGTAATTCTATGTGGCTTGTTTCTGGACTCGCAGTTTTGGACAGTGCTACAAAATAATGATGTTATAAATCAGGATCCTGCTGGCAAAGGAATGATCTTGTGCTGAGGATGCTGGGATGGGGTTTGCAGGAATTCCTGTTTCTGCTACCCAGTGCTCGTGTGGTCTTTGGCAAACTCACATTAGCTATTTCCTTTTTCTCAGCATTTGTTAGTATTAATTGCCATTGTTCTGCTTATATTATAAACCTGTTAGAGAAACACTTGCTTAGTCCTCTCTGAATGTCTTGTACCCCTAAGTCTCAGCTGCAGGTTCTACAAATGATGGACTCAGACTTGCCTTTATTATTTCCCCTAAAATGCCTTGGCTATTTATAAATAAAACTCCCAGCAAATTGTTGAACTGCAAGGACTGAAACTGAAGTCCAAGATGGCCCAAACTTCTATGTCTTGGACACCCCAAAGGGAAAAAAAACAACACAAAACAACAAAAACACAAATAAGGGGAGCTTTGATAGACTGAAATACTGCAGAAAAAGATGAGCATGTGGAAGGTTGGAGAACCACACAGGGATTAGTCAAATTGCTCTGAAATGAAGACTGGATCTGGCCTTACTGGGTGGCTTCGCCAGCTCTGTGGTTCCCAGTGGGGCCTCACCTTCACACCTGAAGCAGACCTGGGGCAGAAGCAGGAATTACCTGAGGGCCAAACTCAGTTCTGCAGACTGTTCAGTTTTAGGTGTCCTCATTTCATTTCCAGGTGCAGAGGGAATAATGAGACAGGCAACGTGCGTAGCTCAGGGCTGCTGTTGAATACAAATTGCTCTTATAAAATGGAGCGTCCCCCTGCAAACCTGTCTCCTCCAGAGTCCTCTCCTGTCTCACTAATGCACCATGTTACTTGGTTAATTCAGACAGCAAGGTACCAACCCTCCCCCATTAAGCACATCAGAGCAGTTTCCACATCCTCAGGGACAGCCTATTGCTTTGGGCAGATAAACTCTTTAAGGCAAATATATGGGACCAAATCCATCCCTGTTGCAATTCCATTGAAGTCAACGGGGTTTTACACCTGAGAGAGATGTGAAGCTTATTGCATAAAGGCAGATTTTTTCCCGACTTCCTTTCATTTACCTCTCTATGAATTTGAAATGAGCTCCTCTGCTCATGACTTATTTATGTTGAGCCATACGTTTAAACTCTGGGGTTCCCTTTTTTTAAACATCATGTCCTTTTACACTATTGTTTCTCCTGGAAATGCTCAAATGATTAGCCAGCAAAAGGAAAACATTGTGGGGCAGCATCAGCTGACACTTTCCATTCTCCCACTTAGGAACAATAAAGCAACTCCATGGTTTGGATTTCTTTTTATTCCTTAGGAGGAAACTTTCATCATTAATGGAAAGGTTGTTGTACGTTAAAGGGGAGCAGCATCCTGCAAAGCTGTCCTCAAAGCTCTAACCACAGATCTGTCCTAGCATCACTGAAATCCCCTCAGCTGATCTCAGAATGTTTTTTTCTCACTAGAGTGGATTTTGCAGGTAAGGGAAACAGTCGTGGAGACGCAGATGCAGGTTCAAAGCAACATTTAAGCCTCCTGTTATCTATGAATTTGCAAAGTGGGAGTGTTTCATCCCCTTTTCCTTCCATCTAAGCTCACATAGATATCGGCTTTCAGGGAAATATTTCTCTACAACAGAAGGAGCCAAATAAATATTGAAGATTGGGGGATATGTATGAATATAAGGAAAGGCTTTAGGGTACAAGTGCATGGCTTTGCATGGATGTGGTCTCCTTGATCGGCGTGTAAAGTCCAATTCCGGCACACTTCTCAAGCCAAGCAGAGTCCTATAAATCTTCCCACCAGTGCTCCCCTCTCAGGAATCAGCTCATTTCGGAGGATTTCCTTTTTGTGTTAAATTTTTCAATTTGGGCAGAAGTGTTTCAGGAGGTGAAAAGAAATCTCAGCATTTAACTATGCTCCGGAGCCATAAGAAACGTAGTGTCTTTGTCTGGGAGCGCCCCAAAGGTACCATCTGAGTCAAAACCTTCTTCCGAAGAGGTATGTCCTGAAAATCATCAGAGCAGAGCTGCTCAAGCCAAGTGTCTGTATTACCTTCTATAGCAGTACAGACTATATACTACTATACTTCTATAAACTGGCCCAGATTCCCCAGTGTTTCAGTAAGCCTTGATCTGGTTGTTAACGTATGTAACTTGTGTGTTGTAGAGATGTCGAAAGTCTTCTAGGTATCTCTTAAATGGTGGTGTGTGCCCTAGGAATATCATACCTTAGGACCACGAGGTGTCTGCTGCTTGGCAGATATAAGGAAAGAAAAACAACAATTAAAAGAGGGGTTTTTTTCTGAGCAAATCAACCAGTGTTGCTATGAACAGCATGGCAGGAATGAGTTCTTGAGATGTATAAGCCAGGATGAAGACTTACCAAATGCATTTGGGGTTTAGCACAGAGGTGGTGCTTTTTAGCAGAAAGTTGGGGTAGACAAGAGCAGAAATCTGGACAATCAGGTGGAATGAGACTTGGGAAACAAATCAAGTAGGAAGACAGATTTCTACAGAACTTCAGTATTTTGGACAAAGCTGGCAGCCCAGTGACTTCTCTGTTAGTTTTTTATTGCCAGTGCTTAGCAAGGCTCATTCGGAATGCTGAGCAGGGAAATCATGACCCAGTGCAGTCTCTACAATATATATGCTTACAGGTGAGTTATTTGTCTCAACACCTTGTATTATCAGAGGAGAGAAACAGATGTTTCAAGGACCTGACTCATTTCATCCCAATTTAGCTAAAATAGGACAAGACAGTTCATGACCTGAGCACTCCTGTTTCCATTAAGAAAACAGGGAGCTCAGGCCGCCGGCTTGGATCAGCTGGGAACATCCTTTTCCAGACTTGTGTTATGGAATTGTCTTTTCTTTATGCAATAAAATTTGCAGAGAAAATGAGGTTATGAGTATCCTGCCTTGTGCCATAGGTCACAGAGGCTGGTTTAAGTGCGTGCAATGCGTGCTTTAAATAATGATGTTTGTACTTACACATGACTCCGGGATATAGCTTTATCTCATCCTTTAAACGTCCCTCTCTATAAGAAGCTGCGTCTTTGCTGACAAAGAAAAGATTTAGTAGGTGTTTAATGTAACTGATTATCTGCTGATTCAATCAATTATGTGAACCTGGAGCCAAAGAGAACATTAAGTGGCTTTATGCTGGTACTGCAGCTGCTCTGTTACTCGACCCTGTGACATGTTTGCTATCTGGTGTAAATATTTGCATCTGTCAGAGAAACCTGGCCTGTCCCCTCCTGCCAAATTGTTCTGCTACAGAGGCTGGAATCCTCCTTATTAGTTTGCATGAGGGCAAGCACAACCTGCTCAGAATTCAGGTGGAATAAACTGAGTGGACAAAAAAGGAAATCTGTGAAAAACTAAATGCCGGGTCAGCCTGAAATACAGCTGGAAAGGTTTCCAAGGCAAAGCCTATTCAAAGCCTGCTCTTGCCTTTAGTGGCCTTTCTGTTCTGTCTTTACACACTTGACCTTTTGTACTGAAGTTGTTATCCCAGTTGCACGGATGTAAAAGCGAAGAAAATGAGGCTGACAGCGATCCTGCGTGGAGTAAATTGCAAAGGCAGATATCGATGAGGAAAATGATGAGCGATTCTGCATCGGAAAGGCCTTAGGAAGTGAAATTCCTTCTCTGCGGCAGGTCATTCAGTCCCTGCAGAGTAAACAGCCCAACCACACAGGGGGTCCAACCAACTGCATCAGTTACGGTGACCTTTCGCAGGTAATGATTGGCACTGAGGCTTTAGCACAGCAATTCTTGGTGTGTTTCACTTCAGCTGCCTGGAGAGCTGGGGAGACATCTTCATATATAACCTACTGCGTTTGTTTCAGGTGTATCACCCATCAAAGGAGCACGACCAAATGTGCTTCCTTCTGAAGCCTTGTCAATGCCTGAAAGCTGAGTTTGGAATAATCACACCTTGGCTGCCCCTTCCAGCTTCACCCGGGTGGTTGAGGGTCAGGATGAGCCTGACCTCATTCTCCTTGCTGCCTGTAGAGCAAGGTTGATCGCAGAAGTCACTGCTCTGTCCCATATGTCCTTTTCATCACTGCTGGGGCTGTCTGATGCTCATGTGATTGCTCCATAGACCTTGCTCCTGACGGCAGAGAGGATGTGGAAGTGGTACAATCCATGGCAGGAAGTCAAGAACAGCCCCCGCATCATGCTCCCGTAGGAGGACCCCCAGTGATGCTGGAGGCATAAACCTTAGGAAGCAATGTTCCTGCTTTTCCTAACAGAAACAGCAGCCTCCAGGGCTCACATTTCCAAAGCTCTGATTTCACTGACAAAAACGCCATAGCAGTTCATCAAGTCCAAACAAGGAACTTGTTTGGAAGAAGTGGCTGTGCCTGATGGAGATGTGATACACAGACTTGGCCTACCTTTGGGTCTGAGCAGCCAGTGCTGGGTGAAGAGGGACTTGTGCTGTGGGCTGACACAGCACAGCTGGCAATTGTAGCAGCTCAGGACTGGCAAATGGCTTATCTGTTTGTCTCTTGGTTCCTTCATTCTGTCTGTCTGCCCTCGTAGTGTCTCAGGCTCTAAATCCTTTAAGTGAGGAAACACTTGGAAAAACAATGTCTTTCTAGTGTTATAACAGCATGGCAGCTGCTCCTAAAGACTGTGATAACACAGATAAATAATTGAAGTGTGGGGTCACTCTGATATAAATGGGGGCCAAAATCAACATCTATCTTAACCCTGTGTCTTAACTGGCTTTGCTTCTTTATTACCCTGCAGAGACTGTGAGAGAGAAAAGGACAAACCCCACAATGCGACTGTTATAATGAGACTGGTTTACTGTATGGACATAATGCATTAGTTGTCATAGCTTGGGAAGAAGGGGTCATTCTGTGTTTAGAGTTGAATTTTTAATGCTCACAAGCTGACAAACATTGGTAAATGCTAAAGGAAGTCTCATGGCAGCACAGCCTGGAAATGGATTCCTTTTGGGGGGATGTGAGAAAGCATCAGAAACCCCTTGGCACATTGGGGTCTAATATTTGAGTACTAGGGGGTACAAAATAGGAAAGTATACATAAAAAAGACATCTTGGGTTACCATACTTTGAGAGAACCTTTGAAATAGTGCTTTGTTTTCCTTTTTCTTTTTTTTATGGTGACAAATCATTGCACAATGAATTTCCTGTGGGAACAATGGATTGTTCCAAGAGACTTTGAGCTCTTTGGGTGAAAAGAGGTGACATTCCTGAATGCTCTGGGGTGAGAGCCTGGAGCCCCCTGTCATCAGGAGGACCCTGTAGAGGTTAATAATGTAAATTATTGATTCTTCCAGTTGGAAAGAGGAGTCCAAGATCCATCCGAGAAGGAGACCCAGTGGTCTTATAAATGTGATGCTGTTTCTGGTTTTCCATCAGCTACTGCTGGACTGCAGACATGGCTCTGATCACACAGAATATAATAGTGGGGTTATATGTGCCATGGACTAGAAACAGAGCAGCTTGTCCGGAAACATGGCTGGGATACACATGTGCTTTCAGCACTTGAAAGAAAGGTTTGGTCTGAGAAGCTCTTGACTGAAAAGGGATGATGACTTCTCTCCTTTCTGTCATGAGACCTCCTGGATGATAGAGTTCCTCCTTTCTGGCCTTAAGGTCCTTAAATGTGCATGGACCCCTGATGGTACAGAAGTTTCTCCATTCTTCCACACGTGTGAGGAGGCCCTGGGCGCAGCCTCTAGTTTGCAGTGCTATGCCATTGCTCATGAGACCAGCATGCAATGAATTTAGAAGTGTTCGTTGAAGTTCTCTGCCATAGCCATACTTAGAATCCAGATCATCCTGATATAATCTGATATAAAATAAAAGGGAAAAGGTTTAGATATGAATTCCTTTTAATTAATGAACCCACACTGATACATTGAGTGTTTGGAATTGCCTTAAATATCTGAGTGCATTAATAGATAAACTCAAGTTTAGCTGTGAAGTCAAGTCTATCTGTAGGTTTTTCTCCAAAGCTATCTGTTCTAATATAGCTATGTAGCTGCTGATCCTCTCTGGGTTCTTTTTGCCTCCAGGCTGGTCTAACAGCACCTGTAATCTATCTAAAAGGGGTTTTGCGGGGACATCCAAAGGGGTCACTGACCCATTGCCCTCCCTGCTTCTCTCCAACCATCTCTGCTCTTTCTAGCCAGTCTGGTTGGATGGGAGAAGCAGGGAAAGCTGAAACTTCTGCTGAGGAGCAATGCCTACCATGAGAAGCTGTCCTGGCTAAAAGTGTGGAAACCATAAGAAAGAGCCCAGGTGAGCAATCAAAGTCCATCTGCAGATGTTCAGTACTCCATTTCTTAAGTGCAGAAGTAATGACAGAGGATCACTTGAGGAAGCATAATCCCATTATATGATAAAAGGTCTCTCTCATCCAGTTTTTCAGGTAAAACATTGTCTTGACAACATAATCCTCTTGGCAGGGGTCTGCTGTCTGTTTACCGAGGCTGATCTGGATGCACCTGAGTGAAACCTTTCACCACGACCTCAGCTACATCACATTCCCCTTAAAGCCCTTCAAGACTGCCAAGAGAAGGATGAGAGAGAGAAAAGGGATGGCAGTGGGAGGGAACAAGACTGTGGGATCCTTCTTATAGGAAATGAGTGCCCAATGGTGGTTTCAACTCCCCTGACTCACAAAACCTAAGGCGCAATCTCATATTGTAATCAGCAGGGTTGGAACTGGATGATTTTAAGGTCCTTTCCAACTCAAACCATTCTATGATTCTATGTTCCCCTGCTATCAGCTTGATGCAGAGGATGAACCTCATGTTGCCATGTGTGGCTATTTTCTATTGCTTTTAAGCTGGCAGGATGAAGGCATGCTTAGTGCAGACACATTTGTCTGGTTCACATTTCAGATTTTGCTTGCTTCCCGTGCATCTTAAACACTGATTACATCCCTTCAAGTGCATTTCAATGGTCTTCACAGAATAAATTCTGATATTGAAATATTTTTACAACTTCAGGACAATAAAGTAATAATTGCACAATATCAGGGCAGTGCAGCCTTTGCAGAGAGCCCTGCATCATAGTGAGGAAATAAACAGTGAGTTATAAGCTGTCCAGAGAGGAGGGAGTATTGTGGCGTTTATTTGGCTGTTATACACTATCTGTCTAATTACCTCGTATCCTAGGACATCCTTAATGTTTTACAAGAGAAGCACAAAGAAATGGAGGTACAAAGCGTGCTCCTACAGCTTATGTTTTCTTGTTGATAAACACCTAATTTTCTCTTTGAGTCGATTTACGCAGCTGTGAATATTTTGTATGAAGTACCTATTCAAGCTTCCCTTTAATTTAGGACATGATAAATGCAGCTTTGTTAGCAAAGTTAAGAGAATGGCATACAGAGTTTGGTAAATGGGGCTATAAAACCTACCAAAAAACACGGGAAAAATCCCATCTTCAGTGAAGACGTGTAGGTCATAGGAAATTACTCCAGCATAGCCCATACACATTAAGTCTTTGTTCCTGCCTTCACTCTAAACATTGGACATTGATGTGTCCAATCCTGCAGGAAAATCTAATACGATTTAAAGGCCATAACTGACAGAGAAACTCATCTTAGGGTGAATTGTTCCAATAATTATTCTTGTTAAAAATATGCATCTCAATCTATATTGCAAGCCTCAGCTTTCAGCCTCTGGATATTGCTACAGCAATTTCTGCTAAATTAAAAATAACCCTCTTGAATAGAGTCATTTATGTTATGTGAATTCTTCAGGATGACCAAAGAGATAAATTATGGTCTGTTGATGGGTGCATGGTCTGGTGAAAGGCTACAAAGACAAGAAAATAGCAAATACCAGTTTGAAGTTCAGTTTGGTTGAAGTTCTCTGAAAATGGAACTACTTTACACAGGGCTGTATTCTCCATGCAGTTTCTATTGGATGTATGTTCATGACTTTATATACTCTGAGCCTCAGCAACAAACTCCTTTAAAGAGCCTGTATTTTAGATGAAGTAAATCCAGGATTAATTTCATCCCTGCCCTTTGCAACTCCATTCATTCAGCAGAGGTTACTTGCCACCTGACGTTGCAAGATTGACTTAGTTATTTTGGCAAAGGACCCCTGTTACTTTGGTACGTAACAAAATGATTGTCACCAGCATTTGCTGATGGTTACAACAGATTTGGAGAACTGCTGTAGTTCCCTCCTTCTTAGAATGGAAATTACCTGTGGCACCTCCATCCCACAGAGCAATGATAGCAAAGGCCGACCATGCAAAAGCAGCAATTGTTCCCACCATGGGCCATCAGATTCACAATCCAAAGGTGGAAGATAAACTAACGTGGATATAAAAATGTCATATTGCAGCCTGTTCTTTGGTTTACTTATCTGTTTTTCTTTTGTGGGGTTAGTAGTCAGAATGTAATGCTTTTTATAGCTGCAATTAATCACATTTATTGCTGTAATAGCTGTAGACCAGCATAATCCCACAGCCCAGAAGGGTTTTACTGTGACTGACATTATGTATATGGAGAAGACATGTTTGTTAAGGATCATCCGTACTTCATGACAGAATTTACAACCTCATACAGGGAGCTAGATACAACTGTGATCTGGGGGCTCCTCTAATGGCAGGAGCTGCCTGTGTCCCCATCCAGGCTCTCACCAAGCAGTAAGGCAACCTGCTGCAGTGACCGACAGCATGAGATGCTTCAGAACAGCCCCACTGCCTGGTCCATGCTGTTGGCTTGGAGACTATGGCTGTATGTGACAAAGCTTTTGATGCTTTCCTTGGGTATGAAGACTTTCAATTTGGTGGCTGGATCCCAAATCAGGAGCTGCTACCATCTTCAGTCTGCAGTTTTAGCTTTGCAAATGAATTTACTTTAAACATAGGGAAGTCTGTATCTGCTTGCTCCTGTATCTGTTTGCATACTGAGCTGGAGGTTTTGATCTGCTTTAGTGCACCTGCTTGTTTTCCCTATGGCTAAGAACTAAAACCAGTTCCTTTGACGTTTCATATAAAACCAGGTATTGCTGGTGGAGTTTATGGCCGTTTTTGCTGTGCAAGGTGTAACTATAGATCAAATTCAAAGCTTGACTGGCTTGATGCTAACCAGTTTTGTACTGATAATAATGAAATAGTGGGATCTTATGGGAGCCATAAATCCCTCCGGCAGAGAGCTGGTAGATGTTTATGCAACTGGCCTTGCTGATATCATCTTTCATCTGTACCTGGTTTAAAGCTTTCTCATGCAATTTTGTGAGAGTAAATTTACCCTGGTTGGGATTCAATTCAGACTCTGGCACTCCTGTGCTCTCAGGAAAGCCTATATTGCTTAATTGATCCTCCCAGAACTGAAATCCATATTCAGCAATTAATAATCTTTTCCTAGTTTTCAAATGCTTTTTGAGGTGTTAGAATTTCTCTCAATACATCACTATTGATCCTGCTTAGTGCCTAAAACCAGAAAGATGCCAGAAGGTGTCTGCATGTAGACCACGCGCTCATATCCATATCAAGCCTGAGCGGATGCCAAGCTGATAATGAACCTGCTGTATATAGTGTCTATAAACCATATATCCTGGAGCAGGCTGCCCTGGTCAGGTCTGACGGACCTCAGTTCTTATTTTATCTTAAAAACTGCTTATTCAACTGCTGTTCCAACTGGAGGCAAAAATTACTCTTTTTTAGTGTGCTATTACAGTGTTCAATGTCAGCTTCATCTTCACTGTAGTTCTTGGAACTGCTGCAGGGAATTGATCAGCCTGTCACATTCTGTTCTTGCAAGATAAGGTCTCCTCTGCTCAGTGCCTTGGTACTGAGAACCACAGGGGATAAGGGGAGCTGGGTTTGTGGGTTAGACTCCTCTTGTGTTTAGTACAAATCTCAGCAAGTATTTCTCCACTTGCTCTGTTGCAGGGAATTCCTATGCCTAGTGTTTCCAAGAAATCCAACCAGACCCATCACTCTATACTATAGGGACTTGACTGTTGAAGACCCAACATGAGGTCCCCTTTGAACAGCCTATATTATTATGGCTTTGTCTTACCCAGCCAAGAAGCTTTGGGTTAGTGATACATCCACATCTCCAAAAGCCTGCTTATGAGTGCGCTGCTATTAGCTCTCCTAGATACCAAACGTGCTGCCCTGGCATATGGCAGCAAGCCCTCTGCGCCGTACCCTGTGTGCACTGATTCTTGCCCTGCTGTTGACCCATCATCGCGCATCAGTAATCACAGTATTAAATACAGCTTCCTGCAACAAATCCCAGGAGATTTCTGAGAGAGATTTTGCTGTTGCCTCAAGAAACTCTCTTGTTCTGTGGCTTTTAACACAGTAATTAGAAATAGATGGAATGAGTCATATTAAGCAGCACAGTCACGCACTTGAAAGTTAGGAAATGCTTCGAGCAACTGCAGAAATAACGTAGTTGTGTCCTGCTGTCACCCTGCCCTGCTGGTGTATGCTCCTGCCCTGGGTTTGCATGGCAAGGTTTTGCTAGTGATAGGGGTACAGAGGTGGCTTCTGTTGGAAGCTGCCAAAAGCTTCCCCCGTGTCCAATAGAGCTAATGCCAGCAGCTCCAAGATGGATCCACCACCGGCCAACGCCGAGTCTACAAGGGATGGTGATGGCACCTCTGGGATAGCATAGTTAAGAAGGGGGAAAAGTTACTGCACAGAAGAAGTTGCATCCAGAGAAGAAAGGAGTGAGAATATGTGAGAGAAACAGCTCTGCAGACACCAAGGTCAGTGCTGGAGGAGGGCAGGAGATGCTCCAGGCACCAGAGCAGAGATTCCCCTGCAGCCTGTGGTGCAGATCATGGTGAGGCAAGATGTGCCCTGCAGCCCATGGAGGTCCACAGTGAAGCAGTGGGATGCTCAAAGGAGGCTCTGACCCTGTAGGCAGCTCTCACTGGAGCAGGCTCCTGGCAGGACCTGTGGCCCCATGGAGAGGGGAGCCCATATTGAATGAGGTTTGCTGCAGGACTTGTGACTCTGTGAGGGACCCACACTGGACCTACATTGTCTTTACCAAACAAATGCAAACGGCTTTTATTTGACAAGATTCACAGTTTAACTGAGGGAGCAGATTTCCATGAAATAGCAAAACTCTTCAGTGTGATTATGGTGCACAGATCGTGCCTAACAACTTTCAGGTGGTTGCTGCGTGGCCTGAGGTTTGTACAATTCCACACATTACTGGGAATATCGAAAAATGCCTTCACTACACTCCCCTCATTGCCGTCATTTCTTGCTCTCATAAACAAGTGTAACTTCTGCCTGAATTCAGGGGGAGGAGGCAATAATCATCAAAAATGGAAATTTCAGCCTGAATTATTAAACCTGAGAAAATCATTAGCAAGCTGGAAAGAGTTTTCCAGCTCAGGAGGGACACACACCGTCAATAATGTATCATCTCCATGGTGGTCCACGTCAAGTTATTCCTGACCTGCAAGTATCCACTTATACCAAAGGTTTTCTGCTCCTTCTTCATTCTCCAAATGCAGTAGCAGGTTTTTACATGTTGTGATTTACAGATTAACACAAATACAGGTATTTTCAAAGAGCAGTGATGTATTATCTGCTTCTGGGCTTTTCACACCAACAGTGTTGGGGTCCCATATGCAAAGGGAATCCGTTTGTGTCAGCTATACTTTCTTTTCTTGAATACAATCAAGCTTCCTTTCTATGCATTGCACCCCCTTTTCCATCTTTCAAGGATCATGTTCAGCTCTGCATGAATTACGTTATTTGCTTTCACTTTCCTTTTATCCCCTTCTGGGACATGCTTTTCTTCCAGCATTGCCCTGTGGATTTAGGACCTGTTACTTTTTCCTCATTCCATACAGATTTGACATCATAAAATCTTTGCTTTAGAGCCTTTTTAAACTTAGAAACCACCCAACTCAATGTTGAATTTAAAATGAGCATAAAAAGAAGCTCTAGGACTTACACACAAACACTCTGCCTGAACAAAGTTCTCATTTGCAGATAGGAAGAGATGCTTTAGTGTATTAGGAAGAGATGTGGAGCAATTAGAGCCAGCACCTTTGTAAAGGAGAAGCTTAAAATAATTATTAGTCTCTAGCCCTTCCAGTATGATTTTCACATTGATCATCCAGGTGAACGTGGAGAACACTCCTGGATCCAGCACTGAATAATCAGATCACTTCACAATGCAAATACCAGAGGACACAATAAAAATGAGTGAAAGATTTATATGACTGGAAGCTGCATGATGCACTCCTGATAGTCTGGAAGGCTTGGCACATGAGGGAAGCAAGATCAAAAGCGTGGCTAGTGAGCATTTTTCAGTGTTAGCAGACCATGTCTCTGTTAGACTTCAGTACACTCTCAGAACTGTCTGGTTATTTCCTTATGAACCTGCATTGATTTTCTTGCAGATTGCATTAGTTCTAGTCACAAAAGAAATTGTATCTGTTCCACAGCTAATGCAAACCTACAGCTACAATTTTCCTGAAGGCTGCTTTTTCATGTCAAATGCAAGAAATCAAACACACCTGGGAGCATGCACAGCCTTATAGAAAGAGCTTCCACATTAAAGATACCAAAGAGATGGTACCAGGCAGCACTGAGTCAGTCTAACGTGCACTATATTAATCATTGTTTTCTAAAACTTCTTTGTATCTAGAAACTTCAGGAAAAGTATCCTTAAGGTCTAATTCAATCTGTAGGTGTGCTTAACTGAGAAGGGTAATTAAAAATAAAGAAACAAAAAGAAGAACCCACCTGGGAATCCTGATGGCACCTACAGACGGGTTATCTTTGTGTTTATAAGAGGGTTGTGGGGTTTTTTTATGAAGTACAATCTTTCTTCCTCCTATTTATGTATTTTTCTTTCCCCTGTCCCTTCTTGATTTCTTTCCTCCTTCTTTCCACTCCCTTCTTTCTGCAGGACTTAAATTACTTTGCAGTTAAGGCTGAATGAATCCATGATCACCCTAGAAATAATCAGGTGACTGTGATCTCTTGGAAGTGAAGATCATGTCTTTCCTGTCTTCTTTCAGTTGCTTATGATGTTCAGGGGAAAAGGGGTTAATCACTGATTCTGCTTTTCCCATCACCTCTACGCTTCGGTTTTTCTTAGTATCCTAGAATCACAGAATAGTTATTGCTGAAGCAAGATGTTTTTTCTTGGGTTAATCCTCACCCTCCTTTGCACAGGGGTCTATGTCACTGTGCGGGGCTGAGTTCAGCCCAAGGGTCTTGTTGGAACAGCATGCAGAAATCCTTTCCAGGGGAAGGCTGTGCAGGGCTGGGGGTTGTACAAAGACACCCATAGCACCTCCCCAAAGAGCTTGGATTTTTAAAGGTGAGACAAACACTGGGAGAAAAGAAGGACTTTCCCATTTTCCAGATGGGAAAGATTGTATCTAACCCTAAATTGCTTGGAGAATGTCACACTACGGCTGAGATTTAACTTTTTATCTTCTGCTTCATAATCCTGCTTTTCCTTTTAGTAATAAAGGCAGAGAGTTTTGCCTAAATTTTTACACCTGAATGCTAAAAGGCCCTATCATCCCCTTTTATATCCCACTCATCCCAAGGGTGAGCTGCTGGGTCTCATTCCTTCCAACCCACTCTGAGAAAGGGTTGAGGGACTGGATCAGGGTTAGGTTGTAACATCTGTGTTATAGGGCTCTAAAATTTAGCTGAGAAAATTCCTTGCCTGAAGGTTTCTGAAAGGTGTGAAGAGAGGATTTTAGGTTCATTGCTGTATCCTGAAGGTCTGATGAGGACTGAAGGCTGAGAGATACAGAAGGATATTTAATCAACTGAAGCTAAGCAAGTGATGCTAATTCCAACCAGAGCAGAATGATTCCTTGTCCGGCAAATAGAAGCTTGAAATACCTGACTAGCTCTTGTGGGAGGGAGCAACAAGACACTCATGATTCAACTCTAGGATAAACAAGGAAATTCAAATCTAAGCCTGACATAAGATCCATAAATCAACCAGCAATGCCAAAGTATTATGGCAAATAGTATTTCATCTCCTACACTGATCTGACAGCTGTGCAACTGCTTACAATGAAGAGAGTGTCACCCACAACTTTGACGTGTCTTGCTCTTTTTGGTTTGAATCTAAATATTGCTCCAACATTGGGCTTGGGTTAAACTTGCAAAATTTGCAAGTTTAAAAGAGAGGGAAGAAATTGTTCCTAGAAGACAAATACAACATAAGGAAAATAGCACGCTGCCTAATGAAGTAATTTAAATGCAAATGAAGAAAAAGGTATTTGAAAATTACTGGGAGTTCTTTCAAAGAAGAAAAAGTTGCCATTCATCCCAACAGTGTGCTGTGATTTCAGGATAAACTCTTCTGATACCAAATTTCAGGCCAGAGCAGGGTTTGTGTGTGTGGCTTTTGGGTTCATTTTAAGGCTGAGATGTCAATCGCCTAGGAGCAGGGGTTTTAGAGTGAGTTGGCTGACAGCCTTAAGGACAGCAGTGGGAATAGCAACTCGGTAATTGATTTGAGATGAAATACTCATATAATCCCCAGGGAAGAGGCAGCCCAATACCCTTCTCAGCCCGTATCACAGATGTCATCATTAAAGCTGGTGCTGCTCAATATACACTTCGGTTTGATTGGCATAGGATCCCCATCACTCTTTTTGGTTGGGTTTTGCCAGATTTTATTTTCTTCTCCTTTAATCCAGACAACTCTTTGGTTTTGTGGCGTGATCTGGAGAGCCCTGCTTCAGAAAGGCTGGCTGTGTTCCCACTGAATGAAAAATGGCATCCTATAAAACCAGATGAACTGCAGCAACTCCTCTTGTGGGGGATGCTCCGCAATTAGGGGATGGCATTAGGCTACAGTCGGAATAAAAAATTCAAGGAGCATTAAGATCATGGCTGCACTTTACAGGCACACACATCACGCCACAGCTCTGGTAGTGCATCGGTGACATATCCCAGCAGGGGACTAGTGAAGGGATTTCTTTGTACCACATTACAGAGGTTCCCTAGTCCAGTTTAAAGACAATGTAATGAATTTTAAGCAGGCTGGGGAGAGGACAAGGCTGTTGTGATGATGCAAAGCAAGCTAATAGCCCTCTAGTGCCATAGGACACGGGATACACGTCACGTACAGAATGACTGCTTGGATTGTGCTAAATTGATTATTTTTAATAATTGCTGAGCCTTACGCACTGTACACGAGTCTCTCTTGGTAGCATGGATGTGTGGAAGGGGGAGGGAGGCTCCCTTTTCTCTGAGGTATAGCTGGAGCCTCCATCGTAAGCTGGTGGAAGCTTGGTTGCTGCTGAATCTGACAAAAGATGCTGGATGCTGGTGTTGCCCCTGACAACCGTTGCTAAGAGACTTCTGCTGGCATACAGAAGGATTGAAATCGCTGCAGATTATGGCCCTATTTATCATAGTTGTATGAATAGTCTCGTTAAGGGAATGCATGACATATAAATTTAGTACCGCACATGATAGAAATGTAACGCACACGTCACGAGAGGAGACTGTTGTAGCAGGATATTAGCTGGCTTATAAATAGTCATCTCAGCCCGTACTTCCCTCCTTTGGTGGCTTCTCATTTAAACTTTTGGGAGAGTCTCTGAATTAACAAATTGGCTTTTTATAGAAGAGTCTAACAGGAGCAGAGGGATGAAAAGCACTGACAGTGTCAGAGTAACATTATTATTAGGTAGCAGTGAGTGACATATCGTGTTGGCCCAATTCTGTTGCCAGTTGCTGCAGCTTGAGTGAGGAGTGAGTCCCTCAGCATCAGCATCTGATCTGGAGGATCCAGCCTCTGCCAGCCTGGATCGTAACTGGCCACAAAATGAATGGCTTCTTTTCATCATTGGATCATTTTATTAGTAAATTACTGTAGCTCTTCTGATATAATTCACTTCCTGGGGTGAAAAGGATTTATGCCAATACTTGTTTTGTGTTTAATGGATTCATTATGCTTTTCATCATAAAATTCATCAATGTTAATTGAACGGATTAGCTAAATGTAATTAGAAGAGGGATATGTAAGGGGGAGGGAGTGTGCCTCTATGTCTCTACTTTCTCCTATGGCTCTTTGCTTTAACTACTGCCTGAATGTCAATTCCCCTCTTCCTATTACCCTTTCCAATTTGGCTAATCAATATAATCTGTGCATTCATGTCAGGGCTCATACAGTGTGTTAAACTGCAGGTTAATTCTGGACCAAATGAAACATTATTGGCCTTTTAGGGACAGTGGGTTTCTCATGGTGGTGAGATGGGTTTTTCCCTCTGAATGTCCTATTTTGTAGCACCATCTTGGTTAGAAAATTATGCCAACTTGTCGGAAATGACTGTGCAACCCGATTATTCCCCTTTTAGTTGTGCGATGATTGTTAGCACACCTGATAATCACTTCCCAGTGTACAGGGACAGAGAGCCAAGAGCAGTTTCTGAGCGCTCTGGTTTTGGCCGGCTATAAGTAAATTAAGCACTGATTAGGTTTCTGTAGCCACTTTTCCTGCAGATAAGATAATTGAAGCTGCAGTAGCTGCCTCAGGGAGAAATGTCATACCTGCCTCACCGTTTTCTTCATGTCAAGGATGCATTTATGTCACATCTTTATAGGTCAATAAACAGCTACAAGGGAATTTCAGCTGTGGGATGTTAAAGTAATGGAGCTTCCATCCTCACAGAACATTAATGCTTCTAAATAGGCTAGACCTGGTTGTTTCAGATCTCAATTACATTTACTCAAAGATAGGAAGGTAGATCTCAAATCAATACTTGCAAGGCAGAGACCACAGAAGAGAAGACCCTCGGCCTAGGTTCAGTAATGAAATTATGTGCTTGAAATGTAAGTTTTGCGGCTGCTAAAGCAGCGAGACCTTTGCAATAGGAGTGTTAAAATGCCTCTAGACTTAAAGCCTTTAAAGCTTAACTGCACAGCGGTTGCATGATCATATGTGGACTTTGAAGGAAGCCCTGTGTCAGGTCAATGGGTGTCACAGCAGGACACAGCAGCCAGGAGAGGCTGAGCCAGCATCCTTGTCCTTGGGAGACCCAGCATCATTAAATCGGGTGAGGGTGCCTGGAGCAAGAGACTGGTTTAGGGGAATATGGAATCCCTTTTGTCTGTTGAGCTGGCTGGGGAGCTGTTGTGTGTCATAGGAATGGGGTGACAGGCAGTGACAGGGCTGTCAGTGCTGCGTGAGGCTGTGGAGCATGTAAAGTAAGTTTGCCTCTACACTGGTGGGGAATAGTGGGACCTAAAGAGGAGAATGGAACTAGCCTGGATTCCTTCAATGCACCCAAAATACTGCTTGAATAAAGAGGTTTTTCTGTTGCAGTAGAGAGATGGCATCCTGGATCCGGTGGCTTTAGCTTGGCAATGTATCCTGTCCTTCTCCCATCCCTTATGTGAACACAAAGGTATGACTGGTGAATACGAGGTGGATTTTATCTAGAAGGAAGTGTTAACGTGCGTCTGTGTTTGATTCCAAATATCCATTTATAACTGCTTTCATTTTTCACCTTTACAATAGTTATTCATGTTCTTTTCTGTAGAAAGCAAGAGAGTGATGTTTTGTGTGAGAACAACTCCTCTGTGGGCAATCAGGAGTGTTTTTATTGTCAGAGCCAAGCAATAATCTCATGAAAAAAGGAAAGATCTACTGCTATAATCTTCCTTCTAACACCCAGACAGTTCTGGTGAGAAACTCTGTTTGCAGCCATGTATGCTGTCTCTGAAAGCACCCCAAGGTGTGTTTGGGGAGACCCTGCCCAGCTGGGAGCCGGAGCAGACATCCATCCTCTGCCAAACAGGAGCTTAGCTGAATCTCACCTTTGCAAATGAGAGCAGGAGGTGGCTAAGGCACAGAGAAGGGCATAGTAAGGTAATGCAATTACTTAGGTTTGCTGGGGAGCCCACAGGTGTGCTGTGAAATACTGATTTCTACATGTGCAACATAGCTTGTGTTTGGAAGGAGAGCTGGATTTGTCCCATGCTGAGGCACAGCACTCTCCCAGGCTGATCAGGAGGGATGAAGCTGCCCTAGAGAGGAGAAAGACAACACTGATTTGGGGGATAAGTCCAGTGGAAAGGTTAAACATTTTCTAAGTCAAAATTCTCTGCTATCTATAAATGTGGGCTCCATCCTGACAGGGGGCTGCCTCTTCCTTGCCAAGTCATAAATCCTTAAATCTCACAGGAGCAAATGTTATTGTCCTACTACCTCACTTGTTATACCAGGGATGTCATAAGGATCTGCAAGCATATATCTGCCTATGAACCTCCACGTCCCCTCACCATGTGTCACGGGCACGGTTGGCAGCATCCCTTCCACCCCTCAGCCTCTGTGTTTGGATAGTGGAGGGTGTGAAGGGAGGATGCTTTTAACCATCCGGAGGAAGGGCCCGCAGAGGGAGCTGCGGCACAGGCTTTCCCAAAGAGTTGCCCAACTGTCTGAGCCAGGAGCACATCCAGGTCCCCCCTTTACTGCTCCTGCACAAGCAGTGTGTGTCCTGTGCCTGCAGCATTGTCTTCTCAGGATGGTAAAACTCCAGCCTGCAAAGTCCGATGCACAGCCCAGCATCCCTTGCTGTGCATGGGCATCACAGGCATGGGCACAGCCTGTCTGGGGGGACAGACAGACTCAAGTGGGACACACAGGGAGACAACAGGGACTGCCCCTTCTCAAAGGCAGGAGCAAGATTTGGCTTTGAGTTGCAAGTGCCTCCTTGTCTGCACTGACTTTGGGGGTCTCTGTTGCTTCCCTGTGAAATGGGTGACGAGTTCTAAAAAGTTAGGAGGGAATCTGGGATTCTGCCTGTATCCATAGTCTATGGGAGCAGCTCTTGCAGTACCCCCTAGCACTGATGGGCCCCTGTATTACAGATGGTAAAAGTTGGGAGCACTGTGGGTCACAACAGAAGATGGGTTATGACCAGCACATGAGGACATGAGGCAGTGAAGGAGCTTTCTGACCACACTGGGGCAGGAGTCTTCATCCCTGAGTGCTTGTTTCATCACCCATAAAATCAGGGTAAGGTTATTTACCTTCTCTGAAAAGGGTGGTGAGGTTTCTGTTGAGCTGTGTGCAAGGTTGTTATTTGTCTTCTGGATCTGTTTATAGGAACTTTTAATTTAACATTTCATTGCTGATGTTCAGTAATAGACCTTTTTCAGCCTGTCTTGCAAAATCTATCATCACTGTTCACTGGACCAGATCGAAGAGAGAAACTGATGTCTTTTATCGCTTGATCTATACACGGTTTGCTGCCTGGGAAGATAAAATATTCCATGTTTATTGAGAATCTGCATTATTGAGAATTGTATCAATTCTTGCTCTATGCTTATTGACATTACATTTCGACTGGCTGGTTGACTGCTGTGTTGCGTTTGACCAAGCTTAACTTTGTTTCTAGGTCACAGCAATCTCTTGTCCTGATGCAAGGTAAAAGAGGGAATTTCCTATTTTAAACACAAATTAATTATAATTTCATTTTTATTTTGAGATATGCACATTGATGCATACAGGCCTTGGTATTTGTGCCATCCACTGGGGAGTCATTCTGGCTTTGAAGTGCGGAATTGTGTTCATATTTAATAATGAGGTCTTTTTAAAGTGAGGCTTAATGGAAGCTTGTTGATAATTATTCTGCCTCATTGATAAAGATCCTAAACACACAAGAGTTCCAAATAATTTCACAGATGATTTCTATGCACAAAGCGTAATTAGGTCCGAGGCATTTCCTTGGTAGTTTGGGTCTCACTGGAATATAGAAAAATATCACTTAGAAAAACTTTTCTACTTTCTTATATGACTGACACTGAAACATGAGATATGAATTGCAGCAGAAAAAGGTATAAAATGATGCACACTGAGTGCTATTGAAAAACTGCTTTGAAGGCAGGATTATAAATTGCCTCACAGGTGCTTTTAATGTGCCCCTTCTATGTATTATCAGAAAACTTCACAAATGTCAGCTTTATAAACACCTCTCTGAGAAGGGAAGATGCTATTACCACCATTTTACAGATAAGGAGCTGCAGTACAAGAGAGTTTAAGGTCAAAAATGTCCACTCAATTTAGCTACATTATTAGAAACACCTAGAACTTGATTTTTCAAAGCGTTATACAATGCACTATAAACTCGAAGCACCACTAAGATTGACTTCAGTACTCAGTATCATTCCAGATCAAATTCCAGATTGGATTTCCTCTTGATTTCAGCCTGGAGAAACAGGAAAGCACAAGATATGGGAGAGCTGCAGATTAAGTAAGTGAGGTGCCCAGTGCCATGCAGGAAGCCAGTGGCAGAGGAAGGAGCAGAGCTCTGGTCTCCCCCAGGGTGTTCAGCAAGATCTAATTAGGAACACTTAACAGCGGTGTCAAAGTGTGTCATGGTCAGGAAAATGATGGTTAGCTAAAATGGACTATTTCTGTAGAAAAAAGGCAATGTTAACGTATTTCCACATAGCAGGGAAAAGAATGTATGAATGATTAAAATGGCCACTTGTGACATTTTCAGAGGAACAGTTTCTTTTTCGTTATGAACTGATGTTTTTCCTTGGAAAAGTTTCTTCGTTTCTGGTGAAGTTAAAATCCAAGTTTATACTGAAATAGTGATCAATGCGTTATGGGGAAGGAAGGAGTGTTTGAATGACCAGGTGCGTTTTAGGAACTCATCTCACTGTTCTGGTATGGGATGGAAACAAACACAATCCAAATGTTTACCTTGCGTAAGATAGGAGCTCTTGTTTAGCTCTCTATAAGCCTGTATGCACTTGCAGTAAGCCTAAACCACTTAATTCCCATACCTTTCTGCCATACTCTTCGCCCGCTTCCCAGACTCAGTTGGTCATGGACATCGCCCTCCTCAGTTACTCACCCACAATTCATTCTCAGTGATTGACCATCCTGCATCCTAAATGAATCCTCCAGGGAGATAAAAACAAACATGATCATGTAATGAAAGACTCTTTCACAATATATTGGTACCAGGTGTGGGATTAAGCCTGCCTAATTTCAGCCCCCAATTTGTATCTATAATTTAAGTGCCTAGCAACTCAGCCCTGGGAGGGAGGGCAGAAAATCCCTGTGTGATCAGCAGGGAGAGGTAGGTGCCTCCAGAGGGAGATGCAGGCTGCTGCAGTTGGGTGCCAGTGGTAAGCTGGTGGTGGAGTTGACTCAGCCTCCTTGTCCTGAATTTAATATCTGGTTTTGCTCTGGGCACTTTGCTCTTTGGGGTCCCTGGATGGGGCTCTGGTTTGGACACTGATTCCACACTCCTGGAAATGCACATTTCCAGAGCTGGGTTGGGACTGCTGGTGATGCGCTGCTCAAAGGCGCTCTGAAATCCCACATGAGTTATGCTCTCCCCATGCAAGCACATCTCCTGTTTCCCAATTCTTGGGTGCAGGAAGTCAACCAACCTGCTGCAGCTGCTCAGGCTGGGATAGGGTGTCCAAACAGTTTACATAAGACATCATTAAAAGCCACAAGAAAAGAGGGTTTTATGATAAAAAGACAGGATCTAAATTACACAGTATATACAGAGAGCTGTGCGTTTGTTTATAAAACACATTCTTACCCAGGGAAACGGAAAGTTCTTGGTGCATCTCTATCTGTGATTCTTATCCTCATGTGCTTGGGTTCGACCGTGTACAGAGAGACCCCAGCAATGACCCCTTCTCTGTTATTCCTAACTCAGTGACATTTGCCTCTTTCTTAGGGAAGGATGGAGTCAATTTGTCAGTCTCCACTGTGGGCCCCTTCTGGCTATAGACGGTCTGTGGGATTGGTGTGGGCTGTGTTACGCAGCCTGTTTGACACCTCGGGTCAGAGCTGAACCACGGGCAGAGTGAAATTGAATTTTTCCCCCTGAACTCCCCCTTCCTTATTTTTCCTGCGGGTCTCGATTGCGTTCAAGTTGTGCTCCTACCAAGTGTCATACAGAGTCTAACACCGCATGTACATTAACTGTACTTCCACTCGCAGACAGACGAGCCGTCGTATGAGAAAGGGCTCATTTAAATTCTGCGCTATAATGGAGTGCCAGATCCATACACTCCAAATCATGAGTCATCTTCCTTCCCTAATGGTATTGGTAAAAAAATGACATTAGCAGAAAGGTTGTGGTTTGTTGTGGTTTTGTTTCTATTTTATTTTTGTCACCTGCATTTAGGAATTTCCCATTTGAAGGCTTATTCCTCAAGAACAAATGTTGGGAAGTTTAATCCCATGTCTCCCAGAGCTTGGCTTTTAAAGCAAGGATCAGGCACAAAGCTGAAGGGCCCAAACAATGGGTTCAATATACAGGCAATTCTGTACTGCTATACATTTCAACACAGAAAATGTGTGATATATGTTATATATAGTCATAGAATTACAGAATAGTTAGGGTTGGAAAGGACCTGAAGATCATCTAGTTCCAACCCCCTTGCTTTGTTTATGCTACTCGGTTCCATTATGTAATGTATGGAGCTATCACATCTGTGTCAGGACAGCAGGGCTCTCTGCTCCTTAATGAACTTTCATCTATCACATGTCTTAGCCCAAGCCCTTTTTCACCAGCCCATCCTTCCCCTAGTTCTTCAGATACTGAAACCAGCATTTTCTATCATATTCATCAGTCAAGAGCACTTCAATCTGTTGACACCCAGACCTGATTGTTTAATACGATCTCTGAAACCTTTGGAAAGTCCTTGACAACTTCAAACATGTATAAAGCAAAAAAAGAGGCAAGTGTGCACTACTACTAGGACAAGTGGGGTAAAAAAAGAGCAAAGAAGATGCAGTGACAAGTGGTTTATCATTTGTCAGCATATAAATCTGGGGTCTTTGCCATGATAAGCTCATGAGCATCTCTGATGTGCCAGGGAGGCTGAGCTAGTACAGATTCGTTGTCTTATATTACTGCATCTGTGTTTTGACTTGGAAGAGCTGGGATCCTTTTCTCTGTACTAGGGGAAAATTGTCTTGTGATCAGATCATAATATCACTCTATCATACAAATAATGTGTCTTATGGCACAGTGGCAGTGTTTGAAGCCCTTGACCATGTTTCCTTAGCAAGTAGTGTGATCCACCCGCAGCAGGTCTATAATGGTTGGTGCTGAGGACCCCTTTGATACACTAGAATCATTTCAAGGCATTTACTCCAGACTACTGCTAACCACATCCCATGAACCATCTGGTCCATCAGTGTTTGGAGCACATTAAGTGTGCTCCTGCAATGCTTCTGCATCATCTTGCAGTTGAGGTTCACCTGGAAGAAATCCAGATAATTTGCTCCAAGATCACTCTGTGAGCTCAAACACACAGCAGTAAGGGGAGACAACCAGAAGATTCACTCCATAAGAGCATTCCCTGTGTAAAACAAAGCATGACTTTGCACACACTCCTTGTTGATGAGGTGCAGTGGTTGGGCTGGGCAGAGAAGGCTGGCTCCATGCTTGTGCTCTCTGGCAGAGCTGCAAGGGTTCTGTTCCTTCAGGTGGCAATACTTGTGCTGCTGGTCCTCATGATGCTTAGAGAGGCTGCTTTCCTCATTGGGATCTGTCATGAATTAGGCGGTTCATGGCATCACAGATGAGAGCTGCTAGAGCAGAGCATCACTAATCAGCAGGGATTGTCCCACACATCTCAGTGAGAATGAAAGTACTCAGGTACTTAGAAAAAGATCAGAATGGTCTAGAAATGGACAGGGATCCAAACCAAGAGAGGAAAACCCATGTTTGTCAGCCATCCCTACTGACCAAAGCCCATGGGCTTCATCCTCTTCTCTAGTTGTGATGTTGGCCATGTAGTATGCTAACAGGTATAAAACAGGGTAAGGTTCATCTGGACTGGTAAAGACCCAGGTCACCAAGGATGACTTGATTCATTAGTAACACCTTCAGGCTGCTGTGAACCTTCAGCTCACCTGGGTATGCAGGAGCATCCTTCCTGTATCTACTCCAGATGTTGGTATAGGTCTTAGCACCACCATACAGTTTTTGATAGCCATTACAGTCCTGCAAGAGGTATGATTTCAAGAGATTTCTTAGGCTTTTTGCTTTCCTGAATCAAATTTACAGGCTGGAGGAGATAGGTTTGTTGTAATCTAGCTTGCAAATATGTTACTTCTACCAATCAGACTGCAGACATGAAAGGACCTTTGTCAGTATTTTATAGGATATGGATCTTAAAGCTATGGATATTAAAGTTTGTTTAAGACATAGGTTTGGCAAGGTAAGCCCTACAAGATACAGCAATGGGACAAACTAATAGTCACATGAAATGGATATTCAGAGTTTGGCAGTGATTTTTCAGACTAAAAGAAGACTGCTTATGGCATGACTGCTTTGCTAATTTGAAGGTGGATGTACTCTCACAGGTGCAGTCTGAGCAATTTTATGATGTCCCTGCTGTTGTTGGACCAACAACCAAACCTCAATTGCCTTAACAGCTCGTGTGAATGCCCCTAGACCATCTCAGTATGAACGCAGCCAGGTTTAATAACCTTTTGCCTCATAGCAATCCTGTGTTAGCCAAGAGTTATTTTTAATCACACGTGGTGCCTCTCACCACAAGTGATCCATGCAGCCCCAACCATCAGCAGGCATCAGTCATCTGCAAACCACTCACACGCCGCATGAGAAATGTAGCTCGTGACCTCCTGCTCCCTGAAGAACAGTCAATATTAAAAGCAATCCCACCGTATTCAACGGTACAGGCAGAGGTCACATCAGGCTGGCCCTTGCTAATGCACCGTGTCAGTATTTCTTTAGTGACCTCATCAGTCCTCTCAGAATTATCTTTCTTTAAAGGATGTCATGTCTGTCTGCTCGTGAAGAAAACCTTCTAGATGAGATTTGATCTTGCATGTTCCTGCATCTAGAGAGACAGAACCATGGAAGAGGCCTTCTGACCCCTTTAACTCAGGGGGATTTTAACTCTGAAACTTAATGACGCTTTAATTGTTACCTGTCCCGTAAAAGAGAGAAATACAGCCATGCTGGGGCTGTTAGGGAAATGGCAGGACATGCACACGCTCAAAAATGCTAAAAGCATGACTGTAAGCTCCCCAGCTTGAGACTCAAGAGCATATGGTGTTCTATGAGAATGAGGGATTGGCAACTGTGTCACGGAGTCCACGAGTTCAGTCTTTGTTGTAGTGAGAGTAAGCGATTTTCACTCGCGTATATTATTCATCAGAGAGTGTGTATGAGTGTGTTTTTAAATACAACATGATTATGTTTCTTTTGGATTGGTTTTGCATACTTTAAAGCTGAGTCTCTTTCACCAGTTGGTTTGGCTTTCAGGCTCTGGTATTTTAACCAAACCAAATAAGCATTCTCAAACTTTCCTAAATGTATATGCAAAATCACTGGAAAAGTTAAATTTGCCATAAATCTCATCTTTCCACAGAGGTTGAAGCTACCATTTTAATTTTGCTAGCATGTATTTCAAGCTGCCAAATTCCACATCAGAGCCTTAAGGGAATAGAAGAGTGGGTACAAAATAAGGTTGGAGAGGGTTAGATCTGTTTATTTGCAGCCTTCTATTTCTTTGGGGTTTAGATTCATGCAGTTACTTTCATTGTCCCCGTTGTAACAACAAGACATTATGTCTGTAAGTGAGCCTTGTATTCTCTGGGGCTTTCAGAAAAAGAAATATGAAATGCTGTAAGATTTGCAGTACAATGATGGAAACTGGCAGTTCTCAAATAGGATGAAATGATTTTGGCTTAGTCTTATTCTTGTGTATCTCTTAGTCTTCTACCACCCTCCCTTAGAGTCAAGTGTTATCTGTGTTTTCTCTAGTGTTCCTCTAACACTTTTGCTTTCCACTTGGCAAATGCAATCCAACCATAGAGCAGAGCAGAGCTGATAAATTAAGATACTTAAGACAAGAGCTGATTTCAGAAAACAGGCAGAATTTTGTGTGGTTTTCAGACAAAACTCATTGAATTGCCTACATGACTTTGCCAGATCATTAGAGAAAAGCTGCGGTTGCGGGAGAGGAAGCAAATTGTTGCGCTCATATTCCTGTCATTGTGTGATTTGGATTTCCCCCGCAAGAAACAGTCTGGAGTTACTTAATTACTGCTGATTACCTATTCACAAGAGAGGTTCTTAGTGGAAACACACATCTTCATGCCCTCTCCTACAATGCTCGTATTATGAAGAAATAATTGCATAAAACAGCTGCTTCCTATTTCCTGCAGGCTGGCTGCTCTTGGGAATGGCAGCTCTTGAGAACAGCCCCTTTTAGTCGTGTGGCTCCTATGGATCTGAGCACAGCTCTGCCCCTCATCACCCTGAAGACCAGGACATTTTGCAACCCCACATGTACAGATCAGCCTTTCTGCTCCACCAGTGGCCAGCAATTTCCTCTTGCAAACCTTCCACGGATGGCCTCTGAGGTCCATGGTGCTTAGGTGTGCTTAGCATGGACCCAGTGGGTTGCTGGCTCCTCCTTCTGACCCTGAAGGGGTGGCATTGCTCCTCTGGCTGACTTGGAGGCAAATCTTACATAGGAAGAGCCCAGTTTTCATCTTATGCTACTGGATGAGTTCTTTGCCCATGTTACCCAAGGACACCACAATCATAGCCCCTACTATAAAGAGGTAGGTCAGCAGCCTTGAGCAAACTTTGAAGTCCACAGAGATGAGAAATCCCCACATGGGCAGCTTTAAGGGCAAGGCAGCTCAAGGTACCCATAAGGAGGAGTTTCTCCTGTGTTCAGAGTGGAAACTGCTGTGTAAATCGAGCAGTTGCATCAGGCATTGTGAGCCACAGAGACGTCCAATGCAGAACCATCATGTCAGTTATTTAAGCAGGCTTGTTCATGGAAAGTGGCTTGATGATTTGGGGGAATGTTTTGTACACTGCGAGTGTTAAATGACCCCTGATAAATAAGGAAAGCCTATTAACAGGCTGCTCTGAAAGCAATCAGCCTTAATTATCTCAAAACGCAGGGTTTGCCAGACTACAAAACCCTCTTATTTGTTTTTAAAGTTTTGAAAACATCTGTAAGCTAAATATATTTGACTGTGTATTTATACAGTTACATGCCCATGTAAGTGGTGATTATTCAAGGAGAATGGATTCCTGCTACTCATTTCTCCTATTTCTCCTTTTTATTTGGCTCTGGTTATACTTTCTGACTGCGGCAGTTATGCTTGCTGTCAGCGAAATGCATATCCTTTCCCTGCATTTTTGGTCTTCTGAAGGAAGATTTGCTCTCACCCTCCCAAACCAAAATCCTCACCCACAATCTACTTGAAAAGTCCTTTGATGTCCACTTAGTATAAATATACAGGATTCTAGATCTCAACCCTCCCCTTTTTGCCAGCCTAGGCACTAATTCTTCCACCTAAAAACACTTTGCAAGAGGGCAGAGTTGAACACAACATCTCATCATTGATCAGACCATAATGAGTCACTTATGTTATATTAGCATACTCGTGCTTTTGTTTCACCATGAGCATCTTTCTTTATCCTGTTAGAAAGAAGGGCAAAATGTAGCACACTTTTTGTTGGTGTTACCAAGTGTAAGGAGTGGAATTAGGTCTTAAGAAGAAACCAATCCCAATGCTGCCTTTTCCAGCTGCAGGATTTGCATACACAAAATGAAAATGCTTATCTGATGGTTCCTGCTGAGTGCGGCATCGCATGCAGTCATTAATGATCAGAATCTTTCTAATTCAGGTGTTAAGTTTTAAGTGACTGTGCTGATTAATACCAAATAACACAAGGCAGGAGTGACTGCATTTTGCTCGCAAGGGACTGACTGCTGTGGAGATCTAGTGGTGTCAGAACACCCTCATTAAACGTAGCTCAGCTGTGCTGCATTACCTTCCAAATCCAGTAGTGCAATCACCATTTCCAGCCCTGTATTCAAAGCACTGTCCTCTATCTTATGCAGGAGTAGCTAAATGGATTGTCAGGCTTTATCTTTCTTTCTGTTTGTTGATGCTGATTTGGTGAATGAGAAATATTTCACTTGTTCTTAAAAGCGCATGAGGTAAGGAAGAAAGAGCTACCACTGGCTTTTCCATCCTCTGGACTTCTGATGGTAGATACTTTGCCTGAAACCATACACCTCTTGTGTCACTGGCATTTATTGTGTTAGCAATGTCAATGCCAAGCACTGAAAGCTGCCACCTTGACTATTTGCTGCTCCGGGTCAGTAGAGGCCAGCAGACTCCGTGCTCCCTTTATTTACCCATCCACTTGAGCTGCCGTCTAACTGGATTAAGTGATCCAATCCATCACGTTTGCAATAATGTCACTGAAGCAATTGATTGGGAAAGAAGAGATTAATGTAGCCCCATGAGCCCCACGAGCCCCACTTTGCTTTGGCTCATGATACAGCCACTTGCTCCATGGCTACGGCCAAGCCCTTTTGAGACTGTGGGTGTTAAGGATTGTTTCTTACTCTCTTCCCACATGCTGGAGTGCTTTCCAGGCTGACAGTGCTCATTGGAAAACACTGCTGTTTATATGCCTGTCATTGCTAGTCACCAAGGTGCTAACCATGAGGTTGAAATGTATATATTTATTTTTTTATATAAAACACAATATACTAAAGAGAAGTCATGCCTTAATCCAGACCCTGAATATCATTTATGCTATTCCACCATAATGTTTACCCATTTTCCTTAAAATGCCTTTAACACCCTATTTGTTAAATTGCAAACAGATAAAACCTGAAGCAGAAAACACAGGTGAAAAGCTGGTAACAATAGGTGAAAAGAAATAAAAGATCATAACCCTGCACTTAGATTATCCCTAGCAGCTTCTCTTCTGCTGCACTGTCTGCTCTTGGTGCTCTCTCACCTTGAGATTGCATTCATTGGATAGATCCCCAAACTAGTACACCCCATTTGATTATATATTGTATATATTTGATTATATAGTCTGGATCCATCACCAGAGGTCATTCAGGTTTGACTCCCCTTCACCTCATTCAGAGCACAGGACAATCTTGTCCTTCCATTCATCCAGTCTCCTGATGCCACCATCTACTTTGGTTGTGCTCATGTCCCTTGAGTATTGACCCAAGCATTCCAGCCCTGCCCACAAGGGCCAGAGGTGATTTTTCTGACCTAGTTCGGGATGTCTCAAAATAAGACATCTAATTCTGGGCTATTCACCCTGCTGTCTCCCTATAGTCAATGGAAAGTAGTAGGTGCCTCCAACAGGCAGCTCATCTCAACCTAAAATTGGCATCTAAGATCAGATGAGTGGCCTCTGAATACCTGTGGCTAGAAGGAAGCATAGTGTGGGGTGACTAACTTAAAATTAGGCATCTGACTTTGACCTATCAGAGTTCAAATGAGAGAAATCCTTTCCTTAATGACTATTTTTACTCGGAGTAAGCCTAACTCACACCTCCAGGCTGGGCTTGGGAAAGCTCTGTCTTGAATGTCTGGAGTCTTTCCAGAGCATATTAGAGTTTTTCTCAGAGCCAGATGATGACTGTCCCTTGTTTTGGATGGAGTAAAGGGAGGAGAATGTTTGGAGAGCTGTCCCTTTGTCCCACTGCAGTGGTAGATCACAGAGGTGAGGGTCTGGGAGGTCTGTCAGTGCTCCATAAGGAAGGTAGATCCCTCCCCCAGGCAAACTGTGAGGTCCCTCAGTGCTGTGAGAAGCTCCTTTCTGCCACACTGCATCTGTAGAGCCAGATGGCTTCAGGCTGCTCTAGTGTTGGCACACGAGATCAACTTCACCATCACTGGAAAAGCAGTTTGTTGAGAGCCCCTGGGCCGTGAACTTCCTACCTGATAAGCAGCGATGACAACCTAGGTGAGGCAGCAGCTGTACCTGACTGCTACCTCTAACACACGTGACTGCAAGAGAATTAATGCCAGACAAGTCCCATGGCACACTGCATGGAGCTGATTATTCACTGTGTGTAGCAGAGCAGGTGGTCTGCTGTCAAACAGAAGGACAAGTGCTTTACCCCCCCAGAGGCTGGTATCCAAGAAAACACATTTCCTTGTCTTTGGCAGCTCCAACAGAGTGAAGGGTGTTCTGAGCTCCTTGGGCAGATTGGAGTGAGGGACTAGAGGGATCCTTTGCACGTGTGATGCTTCATCCAGTGCAGAATACAGCCAAGGGTCAGTGTCCATCCAAAGGTGGAAATGGCAGCGGCAAGGATGGATGAGGCCTGTGTCATCTGTCCTGCCTCTCCCCTCTGTACACCAAGCACTGCACAGCATCCAAGTTATTACACTTTCATCAAATGCAAGAGGAAATGTAGGTGAAAATGTTAAGGTTGAGGGCTGGTAGGCTTGCTAGTGTTTAACATTGCAATGGCTTTCGATGTATTTTTTGTCCCAGTATGTAACTTTCATGTGTTGAAAGCTGCCAGGAGAAACCACTAAAGGTGCAGTTAGTAGCTATTGTTGCATTGTAAATCAGATGGGAAAATGAGAGTGGGTCAATAAATATAAATAAGAGGGATGGTCTCCTGGGTGGCACAGAAAAGCCAGTGCTTTTGTCTGAAAATTATGTATTCTCCCTCAGTAGTCAAGGATATTTCGTTATATATTAAAACACAGGTGAAGCAGTAGTGATTTACTGATACTGCTCCTTGTCCAGTGCCCCACAGTAACTGCATAAAACTGAACTGCTAAAAAACAGTAGAAGAGACCCTACTGGTTGCATTCTGGGTGCTGTTGCCCATTATCCCCTGATTGAAACATGCCACAGACAGGAGCATCCTTTCCCCACAAACCTCTTATTAGCCCTACATGACTTCTCCAAGATATTCAGACTTCTTATAGTATTTACCTTCCTGTCCATGCAGTCTGGTAACAACATTGGAGTTACTCTTCTCTAACTAGAGCTCCTCCTGTCCCCATACAAAACTTCATATGCACCCCAGACTTTACCTCTTCCCCTCTCCCAAGAAGAGATGTTGGTTCATAGCTTACAGTGTACTAGGGTGAACTCCCCAAGTCATTTTCACTCCTCGGTGCAGACAAGTTTGACCTCTGGCATTTAAAGATCAAAGGCTCCCGTCTGACACCATTGTACCATCTAACTTCCACTTCATTTGATCTGTTTATATGGCTACTATTTTCCACATCATTGACAAGGCACTGGGAGGGTGATTTGTCACGAGGTTGACAGTTATAGACCGTAATGTGTATAAATAGCCCTTGTTTTTTAAGGTAATCAATGGAAAAATGAGGCTCAGAGTCTGAAAGGTTACAAATAAATGTATTTACTCCTGCCTTTTGCCAGCACAAGGGGCAGGGGTCTTCACTGGAAACATTCACACAAAACATTTGTTTCATGGGCTGCCCATGAGCCAAGACCACAGCAGCTCGGTTGGTGACAAAAGAGCTGTCTCTTTAATTTGCCATCACAGAGAACTCTGCTTTGCAGTTGTGCTACTTCCATATGATAGGGTTTATAATGTGTGCAGGTGCATGAGGCACCCACAACTGTGGGGCAAAATAGCAATCCAGCCCATCGTACAGTGTGCACAGATGGTGCTTGCAGAGAGGAATAAGGATGTACATCATACTGCTTCTCAGCAATGAATATGGTTTCTTCCTAAGCTGAAAGTTGCAGCCAGACCCTTGTGTTTAAACAGCCATGAAAGGACTTAAGCACTCTAAAATTAGCTGTTTCCTTTACCTATTTCCTTTTGAATCACTTACACCTTGGGCTCCACAAGGTGAGAGCAAGAGATTTCATTTTAATGACACACCGCATGAAAAGTGCTCTCTTAGGTTCATTTTAAACTAATGCTTGATGATATTGCTGCATGCCTCCTAGTTCCTATATTATGAGAAACAAACCAGTACTATTTTTCTATTCCTCTTTGCTGCACTATTTGTGATTTTACAGACCTCCATCTTCAGCTCCTCTTCATCACTTTTCCAAGCCCCAAAGTTCTCTGTTCAGTTTCCTCCTTTGCGAAAGCCTTTCTACACCTTTGATCATCTCTGCCTCTCATCTCTCTCTTCTCTGGTTTTTCAAGATGAAACCAACAGAACAACACAGAATCTTCAAAATGCAGGAGCACAGAGATTTCTGCAGGGCTGTAATGAAGTCCGCATTTTATCCTCAACCCCTTCTCTCAGGTTCCCTAATGTTCGCTTTGCCTTTCTCATCACCACTCCGTACAAGCCAATGATGTCTCCAGCATCTCTTTCATGACTGATATCAGCACTTTAAAAGCACCATCATGTACATGTAGGTAGGTTTATTTTTCCTCCCATGACTCTTTTTACACTAATTGACACTGAATTTCATCTGCCATTTTAATGCTGTATAATTGAGCGCCCCAAGATGCTCTCGTAGACCCTTACGATTGGCTATGGAGTTGACTCTGCTGAATGATTTGTGTCACCTGCAAGTTGTGGTACTTGTGTCCTTTCTGGGGTTGTTTAAGAGAAGGGGGAAATAGCAGAGGTGGAAGAACAGACACTGCCATTGCTGTGAATTTGATCTCTAGTCTTCTCCAGCTCTATATACAGGAGGCTGGGTTTCTGCAGGGGGTCAGTGGAGGTTTGCTCAATCTGTGGAGACAACAAAAGGGAAAGTAGCACTCACAGCGTGTGGGCTGCAAGAGGAGCTGTTACATATTGCATGCACATAACGGGCTTTTTACGGCCTCATTAAAGTCAATGGGAGCTTGGCCATCTGCTTCAGCAGGGGCAACCTCAAGGTATAAAAATATTACATACTGTTTAGATAGTGCTTTTTCCTGAGAATCATCTGATCCTTGTCATGACCCTTGAACTAGGTACAAGTTATTACTTAGAATTAGAATCATAGAATGATTTGGGTTGGAAGGGACATTAAAGCTCATTCAGTTCCAACTCCTGCCACTGGCAGGGACACCTTCCACTAGAGCAGGTTGCTCCAAGCACTGTCCAACCTGGCCTTGAACACTGCCAGGGATGGGGCAGCCACAGC